>CM021101.1:800889680-801107320 GCA_007115665.2 Sequoiadendron giganteum
ATGGGGGTCATGCGTATTGGCTCAGTTATATCGAGATATACACGTGATTTTCTATCGGAGAGGGCAGAGCTTGACACACCGGACGCTACTGCAGGTATGGGGATGGACACACATCGTGGTGACGAGGCCCTTAGTGATCAGGGGAGGGGATTTGGATGACAGAGAGCCAGTGGTGTGGCAGTACGGGGCAGCTAGAGGTTGTATCCTGCGGTATGAGACACAAGGAGAGGTGGAGCGGTGGAGGAGGGCATTTGATGATTTACGGAGAGAGGATATTATATGGCGGCCATATATGTTTCTGTAGTTTAGAGGATGGAGGACTGAGGAGGAGAGACAGCGAGGGTTCTTTCTGTGTAGATGTTACCTGATTGGGAGTCCCAGGTACATAGTGGAGCTACATCATCCTGACCGAGTGGGACGATAGTTTGGACTGGTGCAGGACATTCTAGGAGCGCCTGTGATGTTTCGTCGGCTTACTCGGGAGGTACCTTGGGGGGCGGCGTTGGTAGCGAGAGACGTGAGGGCGTCATGGATGATGGCAGGTGGGGTGCCCTATCTAGGGAGGTGGTAGGGTCCAGAGGATGTGGGAGTGACAGATCGGTATGGTCGGTGGTTTCGCAACCATCGATGGGGTAGGGTTACACCAGAGATGCTGGTTGTGGGGGCTCTGAGGGGGCACCAGGGGATGAGCAGGAGGAGGAGGCGAAGCAGGGTGGACAGGAGGAGGAGGGATAGGAGGATGAGAGATAGGATGATGAGGGATCTGAGAGTGGTGGTGTGGAGGGGGGTGTTGCTGATCGGTGATGCGGTTTCACCAAGTAGTAACAACACATTGTGGATCTTTTCCCTTAACATGTATCATGGATACACGGGGTTCCACTTGTTCTACATATGAAACCACACCTTGATAATTGTATGGTACATTTTTGTAGTTGATATTATTGGTACTGTTCTCTGGCTGGTTGTTATTGCTAGGTCCAGGATTTGAGTTGGACGTACTAGGACCCTGATTATGATTAGGAAAGGCATTTTGGTATATTTGTAATTGAGCATTGGATGAAGATGTTGCGTTAGCATCTACATGTATTTTGCCTCGATCAATGAGACCTTGGATGTAGGTTTTTAAGCCTTGACATTTATCCAAGGTATGTCCCTTAATTTTGTGGAATTCGCAGTATTCATTGTCTTTAAACCAAGCAGGCTTGGGTTTAGACGTATTGAGGGGTTTGGTGACAGGGTATGTTATGGGGTACTTAGCTTGAAGAAGCTTATTAAACACTGTGCTAAGGGGTTCCCCCAACTGAGTGAATTGTCATTTATTCCCACCTTGGTTATTTTGATTGGCTTGTTGTCGCGGTGCCCCTTGGGGAACAGATATGGCGTTCTAAATGGACGGTTGTTGCTGGGAAGGATATCTTTGTGTGGTGTTGGCCACTTGGACATGTTTAGTGTCAGTGACACCATCATTGATGACATTTTTGTTTCTATTCCAAAAATGAGGTTTATCCCCAAAGGACTTCTCTCTATCGGAATTGAAATGTTTGACTTGTCCTCTTGCGACAAGGGCTCGTTCTAAGATGGGGCCTTTCTCCACAAGTCCCGCAAAAGTAGTGATGCAATGGAGTTGGAAATTGTGCGCCATATCTGGGTGAGAGTTTTCAATAAACAACGTTACCATGTCTTTTTCTGTTGGTGGGGATTTCATCCTACTAGCCAAGGCACGCCATCTTTGCAAGTAGCTTGCAAAGGTCTCTCCATCGCGTTGTTTTTCTTTGAGGAGATCAAGTGTGTCAATATCTTTCTCTAAGTTAAAAGAGAAGTGAGTGATAAACTGTTCAGATAGCTGTGCGAAGGTCTTGATAGATCCCTTTTCCAGACCCATAAACTAGTTGAGGGCGACCCCTTGCATACTTTTAGGGAAAAGTCGGATGAGGTAATTGTCATTGTGCATGACTTCTTGGCAATGAGCATAAAAATCTTGAAGGTGAGCTCTAGGATCCTTGGTTCCTTTGTATTTGTCAAATTTGGGTATCTCAAAATGTTTAGGAAAAGGAACCAAGGAAATGGAGGGATCAAATGGGTAAGGGCATATGTCCTCAAACTTGAAGGATTATTTTCCCATTCCAGCTTGTAAGTCCTTTAATGCGGCTTTTACTTCTTCTAAGTCTTTGTTGACGGGAGTCAAAGTGGATTGAGTGTATGGATAATGTTGTGGGTATGATGGGGATGGCCCTCCCATTGTTGGATCATAAATAGGCTGAGTCGGGTATGAATGTATCGGTTGATTGTAAGAAGGTTGATGGGTGGATGATTGGTTGTGTTGAGTGGGAGCCACTTGTTGTTGATAGTAAGACACAAGAGAGGGGGCCTGTTGCTGCATAGCATTTTGATAATGCATAATGGTAGGGCCTCTTTGTTGATGTGATGATGTTTGTTGATAATAGGAAGTGTAAGGTGCCCCATGTTGGTGAGCTGGTTGTTGTTGAAAATAGGGTGGGTAGGATTGGTTTTGTTGTGCAATGGTGGTTTGTTGCATGGCATATGGATATGGGTTTAACGTTTGTTGATGAGGATTGTGTTGAGGTTGTGTAGGGTTGGTGTAAGATGGCGGTTGGGTACGTGTTTGGTTTTGCGCATTCTGAGGAGGGTTTGTATGGGATGGAATAGTGTATGTGCTAGAGGGATGATAAAGGTATTTGGTGAGTGGGTTATGGTGTGTTTGCGTAGGGATGGGCACATGTTGTTGTGGAGGTTGTTGTTGTTGTTGATGAGGTGGATGAGGTAAGACTTGTTGTTGTTGAGGTGGGTGAGATGGGATGTATTGTTGTTGTTGAGATGGGTTAGGTGGGATGTGTTGTTGTTGTTGAGATGTATGTTGCACCACTTGATGTGGTGGTTGTGTGAGAATGGAAGGATGTTGCAGATGTTGTTGATGTAAGTGTTGAGATGAAGCTATTGTAGTAGCAACATATTGTGGTGGTGCTGGTGGTGTGGTGGACTGGTGTGGGTTATTTGGAGGTTGTTGAAATGCAGGCGGTAGTGTGTTGGTAAGTGGAGGTGTGCCCCCAATATTAGAATATGGGGGAGGAGGCGGTGAAGCAGACGGGATGTATGACGACATGCCATAGATGTGGGGGTCATTAGGATCAGGTGGTGGAATAGTAGATGTTGTGGTTGGAAGGCGAGGATATTCTTGGACTTGATGGATGATAGCATTTCCAAGTTCGGGGTGGTACCAATTTTCAGTGGGTGCACCCTCAGGAACATAGGAGCTTTCTGGAACATTTTGTGAGGTTTGCGGGTCGACAAATGGGGGAAGGCCATATTGTGATGTATCAAAACTGGATGGTGGTTTGAATCCCTTCATGAGTAAGGTGGCAAGGATCTTATCCCCATGTTCGTTTAGGAGGCGATCCGTCATTTGGACATTGGCAGGATTACTGAGATATTTGTCCATAGTGACTTCAGGTTGATTGACCATGTTTTCGTCACTAGGCGGTGTGGTATTCTGGATGTCAGTGTTTGATTGGGATGAAACGCCATTATGGGGATCATGTGGAATGTTATTAGGATCTTGAGGGGTATTTGGTTGGGAACCTTGTGTTTGTTGGTCTGCCATTTGCTTTTTTTTTTTTGTGAGCGGGTTTGAATGGGCATGAACGTGCAAAATAACTAAGTGGTTTCAAGGTTCAACTTCTAGATGATGACTTAGGCGATGATTTGGATTGATTGATTTGAATTAGATGATGATTGATGTTGGTTTGATTGGATCAAATGATGATGTATCACTATTGATGATTGGATGATGATTGGATTGGTTTGGATCTAGTGATGATATATCAACTTGATGAGATTGGATGATGATTGGATTTGATTTGGATCAAGTGATGATGTATCACTTGATGATTGGATGATGATCGGATTTGATTTGGGTCAAGTGATGATGTATCACTTGATGATTGGATGATGATTAGATTTGATTTGGATCAAGTGATGATGTATCACTTGATGATTGGATGATGATTGGATTTGGTGATTGGATTGGATTGGATCAAATGATGATTTGGATTGGATTGAATGATGGTGTGTCAACTTGGTGATTGGGTGGTGATTGGATTAAATGATGATTTGGATTGATGATTGGGTCAAATGATGATTGGGATTGATGATTGGATGATGGAAGGGATCCTAAAACCTGAATTGGAGATCACCCTAGGTGACTTGTAACGTTGGTTGATCGGATTAAATTAATGATTATGATGCCTAATCCACCTTGAGATGGAAGGGGATTGATTTGGGCCAATGATGTTGACTTACAACAGAAATCTATTTCAAGATAGGAGTGGATTGATTAGGTTGAAGACAAGGATTGATTATGTAGGATAACGATCAATTTAACGCCTTGGTCAATTTGGGAAAATAACTCCTAAATCAAGGTTTTAAAGTTTTTCTTTTTGGTAAATGGACATTTTTTGGAAAGGTTAAATGGAGGTTTGGAATGATCAAATGAGTGTTTGAATTGGTCAAATGAGTGTTTAGGGTGATCAAATGGTCAAATGGAGGTTTCAAGGATTCAAACAGAGATTCAAAATGATCAAACGGGTGAAACTGTCTATTCAGGGGGCATATTTGCACTTCTACAAAAAAAGCTGGAACAGAGGGAAAGGTCACCCTTCTGTAGAAAATGGCTGAAACAGAGGGCAAGGTCACCCCTCTATAGAAAATGGCTGAAACAGAGGGCAAGGTCACCCCTCTGCAGTGAAAATTTGAACTCGATTTGGATAAGGGATTTTGGAAAGGACTTAAAATGGTTTAATGACAGTTTGACTTACAAAAATTTATTGGTTCTTTACAGAAAGACACTTTGAACAAGCACAATCCTATGATTAACATTTTAACAGGTATGGTTGGCAAAGGTCTTACTCTAGGATGAACAAGGTTTCTAGGGAGTCCTCGATATATGCTCAGTATGTGAGGCACAAACCATGAACACCAGTCCATCACAAGTGTGAGTCAGGAGCCCCAGCAAGATATTGAAAGGCTCGGACCAACTCTTCACGTCTATCTAGGTATCACCCTAGCATCGACGTTCTGCCAATTATGATGCAACTAGATTGGGGTATAACTTTGGCTCTCCCCACTTTATATACCCCATCATTACGCATGGTTGGGATCATCCCTTGGGGTGATGAAATCCCCAAGTAGGTCCCACTAAGAAGATGACACT
This sequence comes from Sequoiadendron giganteum, assembly GCA_007115665.2. NCBI lineage: Eukaryota > Viridiplantae > Streptophyta > Pinopsida > Cupressales > Cupressaceae > Sequoiadendron > Sequoiadendron giganteum. Next base: position 800,894,908 of record CM021101.1, read on the forward strand.
AATTATTTCCAACTACCTCCTTCAGATCTGCACAACGTGCAAAGGAGGAAAGTGAAAACAAACTAATGCCCCCTTAAGGTAAAATAAGTAAAATAGACACAACAAATAGCAAATTTTACTTTCCCCTACTTATACTAAGTACATAGATAAAATAGAAAGGAAAGACTTTTAAAAATCAGAATAAAAAGGAAGATCTTGCAAAGAAATGTTAGTTGTTTATCTTCTTGCCCTTCTTTGTGATGTGCAGCAAATCTGACTTCACTCACCACCAAACAAGATTAGAGGATTAGCACATGAAACAACAAAAGCAAGAAGACAAACATGAAGTTCAAGTGCCCCTTTTTACCCTCTCAAATGTGTTGTTAAGGACAGGTTCACCCCTCTATAGAAAACAGTTAGAAATAGTAAAAGGGCAGGTTCGCCCCTCTACAGAAAACAGTCAGAAATAGCCTAAAAGGGCAGATTCACCCCTCTGTAGAAAATAGTCAGAAATAGTAAAGGGTAGGTTCACCCATAGAAAACAGTCAGAAAACAGCCTAAAAGGGCAGGGTCGCCCCTCTGCAGAAAACAGTCAGAAAACAGCCTAAAAGGGCAAGGTCGCCCCTCTGTAGAAAACAGTCAAAAATAGTAAAGGACAGGTTCGCCCCTCTACAAAAAATAGTTGAAAATAGAGGGAAAGGTCGCCCCTCTGCAGAAAATAGTCAGAAATAGAGGGCAAGGTCGCCCCTCTATAGAAAACAGTTAGAAACAGAGGGCAGGGTCGCCCCTCTGTAGCGTTCGGGAGGGCAAGTTTTCCCCTCTGCGACCTGAATCTGCAAACAAGCAAACAACAAAAAATGTGAAAGAAAGAGATCCCTTTGTGGGTCCCACCAGACGTGCCAGAAATGTGATCCTAATAAAATGTTGCTTCCTAAAATGTGAGATGTTAGATTAAACTAATAGTTCAATAAAGAGAAGTAACAAGATAATAGGGCACCTCAATGATTAGCCTAAGAAAATGAACAATATGAAATCAAGATAAACAAATAAATTGCTGTTATACCTTCATGTTGTTGCTTCCTTGGTTGGCCCTTGATGTTGAAGTCTTGTGTGCTCCTTGGATGGCAATGAAATGAAGTGGATGCAAGATGAATTGATGTAATATGGGTGCTAAAATGGATGAGAGCTTGAATGACAATTTTGCAAGAGTTTATTTGCAAAAGACTTGATCCTTTAAAATGAAGGAATTGAAGGGGTATTTATAGGCCAAATTGAATTCTCTAGAGAATTCAACGGTTGGGATTGATCCAACAAAGATCAAGATGAAGGGCTATGGTGAGTTGAGGACTCACAAGCCCTCACATCTTGACATGTGGAGGGTGAGATGTCCTAAGGTGGAGTGATGTGGAAATGAGGTGGAAGAGAAGGACAAGAGGTGGAAGGGAAGTACATGAGGTGGATGAAGGACAAGTACCTTTGAGGTACCTTGGGGAATGAGAAGATTTCCTCAAAAAGGAACTTCTTGTCCCCAAATGAGGATGAAAGAGACTTTTGAGGAATTTTAGAATTCCTCAAAAATCTCCATGGGAAAAGGGGAAATGTGTGGGAAGAATAAATGTAAATTAAAAATTTACATTTAATGGAGGATTCATTGGATAAAAGGAGGTCTCCAAAAAGCTGGAGATTTGTCACATGTGGGAGATGTGACAAGTCCAAGGTTCTAGAAGCCCTTGGCACATGTGAAGTGACAAGGCAAGGCTTCTAGAATCTTGCATGGGGATGGGAAAGACCTTGGAAAGATAAAAGTGAATTAAAAATTCACATGGGGAAGAGAGGAACCTTGGTTGAATAAATGTGAATTAAAAATTCACATGGGGAAGGGAGTCCATACTAAAAATGGTAAGTGGGAAGGTTGACCAGAAAAGGTAAGCCAAATGTGGATAATGATTTTGATTAAGGTTGTGCAAACATATGATTAAGGTAATTAATGAGAGATTAGAGGCAAGTGGGAGATTATGGAGGATGTGACACTTAATCAAGATTAAGTGGTGCACATCCTAATCATAGATTAATTAATTTAATCCGGATTAGAAGAGGGTTATGGAGAATGTGACAAGGAGAGAGAAAAAAGGAATTAAAAATTGACTTTAATCCAAATGGGTTAAATGACTAAATTAAATAATTTGTCATATTTATTTAATTTAGAGAAGAAAATGGGGTAAGGTAAAGTATTTAATTTATTTAATTAGATACTTTAGGAACCTTAGGTAGAAAATGAAATAATGATTAAATAAATTATTTAATCACTGTTAATGGAATAGATGAATAAAGTAGACGATTTTGATCATATGGAAGTGATCAAATTTGGATGTCTACAGGTTCCAATCACATTCTTGTTTTTAGGTCTAGGAACAAGTTTCCATGTCTCATTTTTCTATATCTTCATTATCTCATCTTTCATGGCTTCCATCCAATATTCATCCTTGCATGCTTCATTGATATTGTTAGGCTCAACTTTAGAAATCAAACAATATTCTTCTGGAATTCTCCTTCTAGTTTGTATAGCTTTATTCTTATCACCAATGATCTGACTATCAGAATAATTTTGCTTTACATAATTTGGAGTTTATTATCTTCTTTGACTTCTTCTTGTTCTACTCTTTTTTCAACATTTTCATTTATTTCTACTTCTTGCTTTCCTTGGTTCATCGAAACAATTTTCAATTGATTCTGTGTCTGAATATTTTTTCCATTATTAGAATTGTCATGATTATCATCTAAATCATATCCATTACATCTAGATGGTCTATCAATATCTTCATCAACTTTGACATTAGCACTTTCAACCATTTTCTTCAACCTTTTATTAAAACACAAGTAATCTTTACTCTTAGTAGAGTAACCTAGGAAGATTCCTTCATCACTTCTAGCATCGAAATTTCCTATATCATCATCTCGCTTGATGTAGCATTTGCTTCCAAACTTTTTGAAATACTTCATAGTAGGATTATAACCAAACCATAAGTCAAAAGGAGTCTTACCAAAACTACTATTGATATTTACCTGATTGATAGTGTACACAACAGTGCTTATTTCTTATCTCCATTAGAAATGAGGAACATTTGCTTCCAACATCATGGTTCTAGCAGTGTCTAGAACTGTTATGTTCTTTCTTTCAACAAATCCATTTTGTTGAGGGGTCTAGGGAGTAGACAACTATCTTTGAATTCCATGCTCTTCACAGAAAGTATTGAATTCCCTGGAAGTGAATTTCCACCTCTGTCTAATCTCAAACATTTAACCTTCGGACCTGTCTCATTCTCTGCCATAACTTTGAAACTTTTGAACTTATCTAATGCTTCATGTTTTTATTTTAGGAAGGCAACCCATATCATTCTTGAATAATCATAACTAAGAAACATAAAGTACCTTTCACCTTGTAAACTTCTGATTTAGGAGGGACCACATAGATCATTATATACCAATTCCAATATTCCATTAGAGTTGTATTATTTGCTCTGAAAATAATTTCTACTTTTCTTTCCCATCTGACATTCCTTGCACACAGTGTTAGTAGGCTTCACTATCTTAGGAAGATCCATGACTGCTTGAGAATAAATTATCTTTACAATATTATTAAAGTTCACATGACACAATTGCCTATTCCATAACCAACTTACATCAATTTGAGAAATCAAGAAAACTTCACTAGTAGTACTCAACTGAAAGATATTACCTTTTGTCTTTGTACTTGAGGCAATTAATTTGCCTATGTTTCCCAGTATCCTGTACTTACCATCCTTGAATTGCAGATTGTATCCCTTGTCTACCATCTATCCAACACTCAAAAAATTATGCTTTAATCCTTATACATAAAGAACATTATCAGTATTATGCCTACCACCAAAAGAAATAGTTCCTCTACCATGAATCACACAAGAAGTGTTATCTCCAAATCTTACAATGCCACCACCGTAGTTCTCCAACCTAACAAATTAAATTTTGTCACTAGTCATGTGGTGTGAACATCCGCTATCAATCAACAATTCATCCTTTTCTTCAACTTTGGCTGCAAGAGATTTCTCAACATTCACATTACTAGCAGATTCATTGGACACTTGACTATTCTCTTTGATAACAATAAATACCCATCCGTCTTCATTTCTAGTTTCTTTATCAGATTCATCATCAATAACACCTTCTTCAGCATAATAGCATTTCCTATGAAATCTAGTGTCTTTAGGCTTGTAATTAGAAATTATTTCAGGACACCTTGATGCAAAATGAACTATTTTACTGAAGGAAAAAAAATTTAATAGGTAGCTTTCCTTTGTACTTACCATGGCCTCTGGATTCTCTTCTTACAATTAGCACTTCCAACTCTTCTAGCTCTCTTTCTTCCTCTTCAATATTTTTCATCTCATCTTCATACTTAAATGTCTTCTTGGAACTTTCTCCTATATCATATTTATTTTTCCTAAATACAGTGGATTTGAATGCAGACTCTACTTTAGGAGTAGATTCACCAAATTTTCTCAACTCAAAGGCTGCATGTTTTCCAATTAGCATGTCCTTTTTTATTTTAGTTACTGACCTAATTTCATCAATAGAATGAGCTCTCGATTTATAGGAAGGAGGCATAGATCTTAGTATCTTAGCAATAATTTCTTCATCATTCAAGACACCATTGACACATATGATGCTCATCACCAACTCATTTATCTTCTGAGAGATAGTGCAGATGCTCTCATCTTCGCTCATCTTCATGTCCTCCCATTTTCCTTTTAGACTTTGTAGCTTAGCAATTTTTATAAGTGGATCTCCTTCATACAATAACTCTAGCTTTGTCCAGATCTCATGTGTAGTCCTTAGACCCATCACATTTGACATTTCAAAATCTATCAAGGCACTCACGAATGCTTCAATAGCTCTTGTATTAATTTCAGTTTCTTTGATCTCATCAGTAGTAGAGGGACCATTCTGAGGAATAGTATATGTATCTTTTGTAATCTTCCAAAAGGGTTCACCAATGCACTTCAAATGACATTCCATTCTGACTTTTCACATGGTTTAGTTTGTACCATCGAATCTCAGACTATCCTTCTTGTAAGATACCATCGCAGATCACCTCAAGCTGTTAAGCTTCACCTTCAAAGGAACTAGCTTTGATACCAATTGTTGGAAAAACAAGAAGATACAATTGAGAGTGGAGGGAGGGTGAATCAGTTGTCATAGAATTTACAAATTTAATCAAAATATTAACCTTTAATTCTAGATGTGATGATTAAAAGTGAAAGAAGTATACAACACATCAGAAACACATAACACCAATATTTTTGCATGGAAACCTTTTTAAGGGAGAAAACCATGGTGGAGGTTAATCCACAATTATACCTTATTAAAAGTATAATGAAAAATGAATAAGGAATGCACTTGCATTCAAGAACACTACCTAGAGCTCACTGCTCAAAGAAAATACAATCAGATTAAATGATTTTAGTGGAATGAACTGAGAAAATAGCTTCTACAAAAGATTGATGATAGTTCCGGTTAGGCACATACACTCTGCTCAATCTTCTTTCATACTTTGCTCTCCTCTTGAATTATTTTATCTTTATTCGCACATTTGTTTCACACATACACACTGAGCACACACCACACACACACTACACACTCTACTCACACTGCTATCTCCTTTTCATACCACAAAACAACATTTCGTATATATCCACTACATAGATTTACATCAACAACTCTATCAACCATAAATAATAGATGAATTAAAACTGTTGGCCTCAAAACCTGAATAAATATTTATCCACAACAACACAAGTCGATTAAAACAAAGGTAGGACCCAAAAAAACATCCTTGAATATGCCAAACAACAAGAAATTAATCCACAAGGATGCACAACATGCTACTACCATCATGTCGGCCAAGAACATGAAAACCTGAACATGCATCAGAAAAATCTTCAATTGCGATCACACCAAATAGCGCAAACATACAACAAAGATAGAACATGATCTAGAATCATCACAAAAATTAGAGAAACATACACAAGAACTAGAATTACCATAATTCCAACTTCCTCTTCCAAGAACAATTGCTATAGTACTAGAATGATTGTATGAACACCAAAACACTTTACTTACACAAAGCTTGACACGTACCACTGAGACTTCCAGAAAACATACTAGATAGTTTCAACAATAAACCCATTAGTGTGCAACAATTGAATATGAACGTACATAAAATTTCACCATTCTGACCTTCACAACTTCACTGGCTACCAGAAAATATATTTATTACAATTTTCTCAATCTCCTCGACATATAAAACCTTAAGCAACATTAATACTAATAGAGTTGACATCAATGAAAACCACATATCAAAAACACAACCACAACATCTAACATGTCCTTTTCCATAGTTGTTTTTTCCTAAGTTAAGTTCAAACCAACACATAGAGGTGACCCTAACTAAGTTTGGGCGACCCTGCCCTGAAAGAGGCGATCCTATCTTCAAAGGGGCAACCACGTCCTTTCTGTTTCAGCCGTTTTCCATATGTACCAAATCAAAATTCACCAATTTTTATAGAACAAGCGTCCTTGCCCTCAAAGGGGCAACCCCGCCCTCAAACAGGTGACCTTGCCCTCAAAGGGGTGACCCTGCCCTCCTACCTTAGTTGTTGTTTACTCTGTCAAAGCCAAATTTGAGCAGCTTTTCTTGAATAGGTGATCCTTCCCCTTGTTTGGGCGACCCTGCCCTCAGAAGGGTGACCCTGCCCTCTAGAAAATCATTTTCAACTTCCATTTGCTAGTTGTTTTCCCATTTTGGGTACTTGTTTTTAGGTTCCGAGTGCCATTCCCTCCTTCTGGGTATTCGTTTAACCATTTCAAAAAAAATTCCACCCATTTTGAATATCCATTTTCCCATTCTAAATATCTTTTCCTCATTCTGACCATCCATTTTCTTGTTTCAGGTATGCGTTCTCCTATTTTGGGTATCCGTTCACCCATTCTGAGAATCTGTTTACTTGTTTTGAGTGTCATTCCCCCATTTTGGGCATCCATTTGTCTATTTTGAGCATCCATTTTCCCATTTCAATGATTGATCACTCATTCTGTGAGCCCGTTTACCTATTTTGAAAGTTCATTTATTGATATCACTTAACCATTTTTTAGACTAAGTTGAAACCAAAACCTATTTGGGTGACCCTGCCCCTGTTTGGATTACCCTACCCTAGTTTGGGTGACCCTACCCAAGTTTGGGAAGCCCTGCCCCAAAACTAAATCTGTTACTCGTGTCTGATCTGAAAAGCCACCCTACCAAGATTCTAAAAATCTTGTTGTCTGCCTAACCATTTTCACATCTCATCCACACATAATCCTCACATTAGTCCATCTGCATCTCAATCCATTTACATCCAAATCATTATCCAAATCCTATAGGTGCATTATTAATCATCCATAGGTTACACATCCATTATCATTTTCTTGATCCAAATCCTCTGAACTTCATTTGAAGTTATTATCCAAATTGAACTAGGTTCCTAAAATTGATCGTCATCCTTCAACATTTGCTTAGGATCGCCATCCATCCTAATTCAATCATCATCCTCGGTCCTATCAATCTCCTTCCATCTCAAGGTGGATTCGGTTCTGTGATCATTAGTTCATCCTTTAATCTGGTCAATCAACACCTTATGTCATCTAGGGTGATCTCTGAACTAAGTTTAGAATCCCTTCCAATAATCCAATCAATCAATCCTTAATCCAATTTCAAGACAATCCTATCAATCATTTTATCAATCAATCTTATCCAATCCAATCCAATCACATCTTTATCCAATTATCCAATCAATTGATCGATCATCAATTGAACCAATCAATCCAATTATCTTTGCATTGCATCCTAGAAGCTTAGCTGCATCTTAGATCGCCTAGTTTTTTTTTTTGCATGTTTATGCCTGTTCAGAGCCATTCACAAGCAAAAAAGAAAATGGTAGAACAACAAGCCCAAGGTTCCCAACTAAACATCCCACAAGATCCTAACAACAATCTGAATATCCCACAAGATCCCCATAACGACGCTTCATCACAATCCAATACCGACATCCAAAAAACCACACCACCCGGTGACGAGAACATGGTGAATCAAATAAAAATCACTATTGATGAATAAAATAATGATCCTATTAATGTTCAGATGACGTATCATCTCCTCAATGAATGTGGGGATAAGATTCTTGCCACTCTGCTCATGAGAGGAGTCAAACCACCATCTGATTTTGATGCGTCACAATATGCCAGTACCCACACTCTTCCCACACCTACAAATCCACAAAATTCACAAAATGTTCCTTTAATCTAGTCAATCAGCACCTTAAGTTAGCTAGGGTTGTTGGCAAATGGTCAGGGCTCCCCTCATGATTCATGACATGGACTAATTGCCTCCTATGGATCCATTAACTTTGGATGTTGTATCGAGCATTGACAGGTCGATCTTTTGGTGCAATGAAAAATGTGGGCCAACAAGTGGTATTAGAGCCAAAGATGTCAGGTTTGAATCCCCTTGGGTAACACTAAGGGGGAGTTTGTTGGCAAATGGTCAACTCTCCCCTCAAGATTTGTGACATGGACTAATCATCTCTCATGGATCTATTAACTCTAGCAGCTATCAGCATTGATAGATTGATCTTTAGTTCTGTGATCATTAGTTCATCCTTTAATCTGGTCAATCAACACCTTATGTCATCTAGGGTGATCTCTGAACTAAGTTTAGAATCCCTTCCAATAATCCAATCAATCAATCCTTAATCCAATTTCAAGACAATCCTATCAATCATTTTATCAATCAATCTTATCCAATCCAATCCAATCACATCTTTATCCAATTATCCAATCAATTGATCGATCATCAATTGAACCAATCAATCCAATTATCTTTGCATTGCATCCTAGAAGCTTAGCTGCATCTTAGATCGCCTAGTTTTTTTTTTTGCATGTTTATGCCTGTTCAGAGCCATTCACAAGCAAAAAAGAAAATGGTAGAACAACAAGCCCAAGGTTCCCAACTAAACATCCCACAAGATCCTAACAACAATCTGAATATCCCACAAGATCCCCATAACGACGCTTCATCACAATCCAATACCGACATCCAAAAAACCACACCACCCGGTGACGAGAACATGGTGAATCAAATAAAAATCACTATTGATGAATAAAATAATGATCCTATTAATGTTCAGATGACGTATCATCTCCTCAATGAATGTGGGGATAAGATTCTTGCCACTCTGCTCATGAGAGGAGTCAAACCACCATCTGATTTTGATGCGTCACAATATGCCAGTACCCACACTCTTCCCACACCTACAAATCCACAAAATTCACAAAATGTTCCAGGGAATTCATATGTCCCGGAAGGTGCACCCACAAAGAATTGGTATCATCCCAAGTTTGGAAATGTTGTGATACACCAAGTTACTAGTTATCCTCACCTCCCAACTACAACCTCTAGATCACAACCCAAGCATAATGATCCCTATGCCTATGAAATGCCATCATACATCCCATCCACTCCACCACTACCATCTCAACATCCTAGTCAACCACCCATCAATAATAGGGGAACACATGTTCTTGCATTAACACCACCTCCAAGATCTACACCTGCTAACAACTTACCAACCCCTACATTCCAGCAACCTCCCACTAATCCTCACATATCCACTACATTGCAAGCACCACTACAACATGTTGTTACTGTTGTTGCTTCATCCCTACCGCCCCATCAACAACCTCCACAACACAATATCCCAATCCCACCAAAAAATTTCTTGATTCCTACATAACCACCATATCAAGTGACACAAACCACATCTCAGCTACCAGAACCACTGCATGGCACTACAATAGTAGTCTTACAACAAAAACATATTCCATCTTGCCCATCTTACCAACAACCGCCACAACAAAAACCTCCACAACAACATATACATATTCCTACATAGACAAAACATAATCCTCTTACAAAATATCTTGATGACCCATCCAACACGTACACTACACCATCCCATCCAAATTCCAATCCTCATCAGGTTGCCTAAAACCAAACTTGGACCCAACTGCCACTTAACACCAAACCTCCACCATCACACACCAATCCCTATCAACAACCATCAAATCCAAAACCACCCCCATATGTCACGTAGCAGCCCACCATTGCACATCAATACCAATCCTATCCATAATATCTCCAACAATAATAGTCTTATTCTCAACCATCATCATATCAAAAAGGGGATTCTACCTCTTCATATTATCAAAATCCTACACAATATCAGCAGGGTGCTTCACCCACTTCTTATTATCAATAGCAACCACCCTACCAACAAGTGGTTTCCACCTCTTACCATCACAATCTATCATCTTCATATCCATCATACATTAATCCCTAATTTCCTTATACCAATCAGATCCAATAAATGCATCCTTATGCACCTCAACCCGCTTATGATCCAACTACTATGGTACCATTGTCATCTTACCAACAATATCATCCATACAATCAACCTACTCTAACTCCTACAACACCTATCAACAAAGGCCTAGATGAAGTCAAAGCTATGTTGAAAGACTTACAAGATGGGACAGACAAACAATCATTCAAATTTGAGAACATTTATCATTATCCATTTGATCCCTCCATTTCTTTAGTACCCTTCCCTAAACACTTCAAAATACCAAAATTCAATAAGTACAAGGGAGAAAAGACCCCAAATCTCATCTACAAGAATTTTATGCCCACTGCCAAGAAGTCATGCACAAGGACAATTACCTCATGCGATTGTTCTCTAAGAGTCTACAGGGAGTCACTCTTAACTGGTTCATGGGTCTTGAGAAATGATCCATCAACTCCTTTCCATAGCTATCAAAAGAATTTGTTTCCCATTTCTCATTTAATCTAGAGAGGGAAATTGATACACTTGATCTCCTAAAAGAAAAATAATGTGATGGAGAAACATTCACAAGCTATTTGCAAAGATGGCAAGCCTTAGCCAGCTGGATGAAAATCCCACTAAGGGAAAAAGACATGGTTACTTTATTTATCAAAAATTCCCATCTAGACATGGCTCACAACTTTTGACTCTATTGTATCACCTCCTTTGCAGCACTAGTGGAGAAAGGTCCTATCCTAAAAAGAGCCCTTGTTGCTAAAGGGCAGGTCAAAATTTTCAATTATGATAAAGAGAGGCCCTCTGGAGATAAACCTCATTATTGGAATAAGAATAAAAATGCTATCAATGATGGTGTCACCGACACCAAACATGTCCAAGTGGATACTACCTCACATAAACCACAATATCCTCCTCAACAACAATAGTCGATCCCCAATGACAATAGTAGATCCCCAATGCCATATTTGTGCCTGAAGGAGCACCTCGTCTTCAACAATAGTCAAATCAAAACAACCAAGGGGTAAATAAACATCAGTTTACTCAGTTGTGAGAACCCCTTAGTGTCATGTTTAATAATCTCCTCCAAGCTAAGTACCCCATCACATATCCTATAACCAAGCTGCTTGACGAATCTAAGCCTAAGCCAACTTCGTTCAAAGAAAATGAGTATTGTGAATTTCACAAGATTAAGGGACATACATTGGATAAGTGTCAAGGTCTAAAAACCTACATCCAGGGTCTCATAGATTAGAGCGAAGTACATGTGGATGGTAACATGAAAATTTTTTCTAATGCTCAACTTCAAATATATTAGAATGCTTTTCCCAAGCATAATCAGGGTCCTAGTATATCCAAATCCAATCCTAGACCTACCAACAACAATAACCAGAATAATAACACTAATAACATCAATTATAAAAATGTGCCATACAATTACCAAGGTATTGTCACATACATAGAGCAAGTGGAGCTACGTGTATCCATGATACACGTCAAAGGTAAAGACCCACAATGTGCTACTACCACCCGACAAACCCGTATCACCATCCTAGGAGCTTCTGCATCTACCTAGCTATCATCTGTCAGTGCATAGTACAATAGCATTGATCACTTAGGAAAGACCTCGACTTAGATCTATATCCCGGATCTGCTTAAGTCCTCTCCCATGCACCAAGACATCCTAAATAAGGCCTTATAGAGCACTCAAGTCCCCAATGATATAGATCCCACACACATCCAAGCATTGGTAGGAAACTTCTTCATGACCTACCAATTAGCCTTCAACCAAAAAGATATGCCCCATCTTGACTCAAGTCATAACTGCCCCCTTCACCTTAAGGTTGGGGTGATTTTTTATAAGGTAAAAAGGGTACTAGTAGATAATGGTTCTGCCCTAAATCTCTGTACTTTAAAATTTATACAATAGGTGGGATACACCCAAGCTGACCTAAATAATCAGGTTATCACCATCAAAGCATATGAAAATGCAAAACAATATTCTCAAGGCACTGTTTGTCTCCCTATTTAGGTGGTCCCCATTATGTAGTACACTATGTGTCATGTTCTGGAACTTGAACTTCCATATAACATCCTCCTTGGCTGCCCATGGATTCACTCTATGCAAGCCATTCCATCAACCTATCACCAATGTCTGAAATTCCCATTTCAAGGAATGGAAGTAACTATACAAGTTGACCCTCAGCCATTCAAATATTTCCATGCTCTAGAGGCTTCCTTTCCCCATTCTCATTACTACCCTGGGGTAGAAATGGGGGAATCTCAGACATCAGACTCTCATCCATCCACCAAAACACTAAACACCACTTCATCCATGCCATCATCCACACCTGACCCCAGCATCACTAAGGTCCAAATCATTGATAAGGGATGTGGAGAGTATGAAGTGCTTACAACATTGAACGTGGAAACCATGCCACCCTCACCATGTATATATGGTCAACCGTGCCAATCTGTTCCAAAAGATGAAGAGAAGAAAATCACCCTCAATGCTCCAAATGTGGGGTCTAACACTTTCCGCTCTCCTGGATTATGACAAGATACACCCGACGATGACATCAGCCAGTGGGTGTACCATGAGGAACCTGTACCATCTCCCCCCTTAAAATAATACTTCCAAGAGGTCAATCCCTAGCCTTCAAAATTTGCAAAAGAACATAACTATCAGGGGAGAGGCCTTGGTGTCACAAAGCAAGGTAGGTGATAGCAGTTAGAATCTTCTCTATGTCTGAAGAAGATGGGCTTGGGCTATAATACTAAATAAAAGGGTCCTATGGCATCCTCTAGTACCTATAACAATGTTAGTATGGATGATGGTTCCCTCAATGACATACCAGAGGAGGAGTCCATCATACATGCATACGATGACATTGATCACATTGACCTCCCTTCCATGTTTGAATGCCTTTCAGTTTGCACCACCACTTTATCCATCAAACACCCCAAGCTTATAGACTATGACCTATAAGATAGTGCACCTCTCAACACCTTTCCCTCAGTGGACCAATATGTCCATCTCATGGGATTGGGGGAAGATGAATGCCCCAACTGCAAAAATAAAAAGAAAAAAATCAAAATGGGTCACCTAGTGAAAACCTCCCTAAGATACTTTGTGAATTTAAAAAAGTAAAAACAAAGGGCATATCTACTAGTGAAAACTACGATGAGGCACTAGAAGATGGGGGCATTCATCTTCCCCTTGTAGGGACTCAACTATTAAGATGATCATCCATCTTGATCAAAGAAACAAAAGCAATCAGCTTAGGAACTGAGGAAAACCCCAATATCACCTATGTGGCTAAGGCACTGTTAGAAGAAGAAAACTCTACCATCACCAAGCTCCTTAAAGAAGGAATCACCAAATTTTCCTGTACATAGTTAGACATGCCTGGCCTTGATCCTTATTTGGTGGTACATCACCTAGATGTCGATCTTGATGAAAAAACTATCAAGCAGAAACTCCAGAAAATGCACCCTCAAGTGGATCTACTAGTTAAGAAAGAATTAGAAAAGCTGTCAGAGGCAGGATTCATCTGAACAATTGACTACTCCGACTGGATCTCCAATATAGTCCCAATTGCCAAACCGAACGACGATATCAAAATCTATATAGATTTATGAGACCTTAACAAAGCTTGTCCCAAAGATGACATCCCCTTGCCAAATATTGATATGCTGGTCGATCTCACCACAAGACATGAAATGCTATCCCTCATGGATGGTTTCTCTAGTTACAACCAAATTAATATTTCCCCCAAGGATCAACACAAGACTACCTTTACTACACCTTCGGGAAAATTTTGTTATAATTTCATGCCTTTTGGCCTCAAGAATGCGGGGGCAACATATCAGCATGCTATGATAGTAATCTTCCATGACCTCATCCAAATAATAATGGAAGATTACATTGATGACCTATTAGGAAAATCAAGAACGAGGTAAGAACACCCTACCATTCTCAAGAAGATCTTTGAACGTCTGGAACAATACAAGCTATGCCTCAATCTGAAGAAATGTGTCTTCGATGTCACATCCAGAAAACTCTTTGGGTTCATTGTCTCCCATAGAGGAATAGAGGTTGATCCTACTAAGGCTAAAGCAATCATGGAAATTCCCCAACCTCATAATCTGAAATAGCTAAGAAGTCTACAAGGTAAGCTCCAATCCATTCAAAGGTTCATTTCTCAACTAGCCGACAAATGTAAGTCGTTCACGCATCTCCTAAAGAAATATACTGCATTTAAGTGGAACCAACAATGTTAACTTAGCTTTGATCATATCAAATAATATTTTGCTCACCCACCTATTCTTATGCCACCTATTCTGGGAAAACCACTCCTTTATATTTCAGCTACTTCTGTGGCACTGGGGGCATTGTTAGCACAACATGATGAGTCATCCAAAGAAAGAGAAATTAACTACATCAACCAGACCTTAGTAGGTTATGAGCTCAACTATTCCCCAATGAAGAAGGCTTGCCTTGGCATAGTCTTCAGCTTAAAGAAACTCTGACACTACATGCTTAGCCATCTAGTCAAGCTCATCTCTAAGGTTGATCCGCTCAAATATTTTCTATCCAAAACCACACTAACTAGCTGCATGGCTAAATGGGTCATGCTGCTAAGTGAATTTGACATAGAGTATGTAGATTGTAAAGTAATCAAAGGCCAGGTAATAGCTGATCAAATGGAAAATGCTCCACTAGTGGATGCTTATCCTTTAGAAACAGAGTTTCCTGATGAAGGGGTCTTTGCAGTTTTAGAAGCCACCACATGTACACTATACTTTGATGGATCAAACACAAACAATGGATCGATAGCAGGATTCTTGTTCGTCACCCCCTAGGGTTATTATATACCAAATTCATTTAGATTAGCCTTACCTTATACCATCAAAATTTCTGAATATGAAGCTCTTCTCAGAGGCCTTAAGGTTGTAGTCCAATGGTGTATCTCTCACCTGAAAGTATTCAGTGACTCCCAACTGGTTATCAAGTAGGTCAATGATGAGTTCCTAACAAAAGATGATAAGGTGTTACCATACAAATGTATGGTAGATGACTTCAAGAAGTATTTATCCTCCATCCAATTTGTTCAAATACCTAGAGTATAGAATAAAGCAATTGACACCATGGCCACCATTGGTTCTCTCCTTGACATGCCCAAAGATTGTACTGAATGTGAATTCCTGGTGGAGCAACTATTAATCCCTGCATATGACATCCCTGAGAGTGAAATGGTATGCGACATTGTTGGTATTGAATCCCCCTAGTACCAAGACATCTACACTTATCTCCATGACAACACCTTACCCTTTGAACTCACACATAACTAAAAAAAATCCTTTATCCAATGCACAACCTATTACACCATCATAGGCAATACTCTTTATCAACATGGGTATGATGGAACCATCCTTCGATGTTTAAACAAGACTGAAGCCTGCACCTCATTGGTAGAAGTACATAGTGGTATCTATGGGGTCCATTCTAATGTCATGGCCCTAGCCAAGAGGATTCTTAGAGTGGGATATTACTGACTTACAATGGAACATGATTCTTGTGAGTTTTTCAAGATATTCCTTCCTTGTCAACAACATGCAGATCCGATTCATGCTCTTGTAAAAGTGTTACAACCCATCAGAACACCATGACCATTTTCACAATGGGGTTTTGATTTGATCGACAAGATTTACCCTCCATCCTTTGACAGTCACACTTTCATCATCATAGCCACTGAATACTTTACTAAGTGGGTGGAAGCCATACCACTTACCCAAATTACTGGTGTTCAGATATCCAAATTCATCCTTTACCATATCCTCTACTTGTATGGCATCCCCTCCACCATCATTATTGACAATGGAAAGCCATTCAAAAACAAGTGCATGAAATTCCTCTGTAAGACTTATCATATCCAACATCGTTGGTCTACCCCATATTAACCCCAGGGTAATGGTCAAGTAGAAGCAACCAACAAAACCTTAATCAAAATTGTTAGAAATATGGTTAACAACACTGGTCGAGATTGGCATCTCCACCTCCATCCCACCCTTTGGGCCTACCACGCTTCCATCCGCACCCCCACTAGAACCACTCCATACTCACTAGTTTATGGTACCGAAGCTATCTTTATGATTGAATTCAAAATCCCATCACTTCTCATATCTCTAAAGAATCTAATCAGTGATGAAGACACCCAGGTCACACGACTTTCTCAATTGGAACTCCTAGATGAAAAATGGATCAAATCCTACAACCATCTACAATCCTATCAACATCAGCTCAAGAGAAGCTAAAATAAGAAGGTTTTCCCTCGTCAATTCAATATTGGCAACTTAGTCCTTAAATAAAATAAGCCGAATCAACAAGATAGGGATAAGAAGGGAAATTTTGAAGCAAATTAGTTAGGCCCTTACATCATCACCACAAAATATGGTTCTAGAGCATATAGGCTATCCACACCTGAAGAAGAGCCCCTAGAAGAACCCATCAATATCATGAATCTAAAGAAGTTTTATACTTAGGTCAGCTAGGGTATCCTTCCTATCAAAAACAAAAAAATCTAACAAAAATAAAAATTATCAAAATACCAAAAAAATAAATAATCAGAAAAATCCAAAAATAGTAAAGAGAAATAATTCATCCTATGGTGAAAACCACCCTTAGTGGTGCCTTGGATATGTATGATTAGTGAAAACCTTGCAACATGCATGATTTGTATAGGGCTTAATCATTATCTACCTCACATCCTAGTTACTATATGATTTATCCATACAGATCTCATATCCTCATTGTTCTATCAATCCTATCCTTCCATCTACTTGCATCATCTGGTCACTTGGTATATTTTGGTTGAGCATTAGACGAACTTCATCTGCTATTTGTCATCTTGAGCTTTTATCCTAATCTGAGTTTGTGTCATCTCGTTGCTTTGGTCATCTCCATTTAGGTTCTTTCATTGTGTTAGTCTCCATCTAGATCCCATCCTATCTTGGGTGAACTACATTTCCCCTACACTTTCACATAGGCAAGGCCAATCATTTGATCCATCCTCGGGGCTTTGTTTCTTGTCGTCCCCCCTATCTATTCTTGTCTTTGGAAAACTATGTTTCCCCCGTGCTTTCATGTAGGTAGGGCCAATCACTTGATCCACCCCTAGGGCTATTTCTTGTCTAGTTTGTTGTCTTTTCCCATCTTTCTCCATCTTTTGCAAACTGCGTTGCCCCTGCGCTTTCACATAGGCCAGGCTAATAACTTGATCTTCCCCTATGCACACTTCTTGTCTGGTTTGTCATCTTCCATAGTCCTATTTTTCCATCCTTGTCAAACTACGTTGCCCTTGCACTTGCACGTAGGTAAGGCCGATCATTTGATCTATCCCCTGGGCATTTTATGCTTCATCATCTATCCTCATTGTCCTCTTTTTTCCCTTATCCATCCTTGGTCTCTCATCCTTTATGAACTACATTGCCCCTACACTTGCACATAGGAAAGGTTGATCATTTGATCCACCCCCAAGGTCTTTCCTTTTCTTTTTATTTTTTTGTCAGTTCATCTGGTCATTGTACTCCATCATCTATCTTCATCATCCTCTTTTCGCTTTTATCCATGGTCTTTTCCTAAACTACGAGGGCTTTGCGCTTTCACATAGGTAGGCTAATCTTTGATCAACCCCTAAACCCCTAGGTCTATAGGGTGTGTCAGTATTGTGTCTTGTTGTCAAGTATGTCCTTATCTAGCCATTTCTTTACAAATGGAATCCATTCATGTCATGAGATTTAATTAGTTTTTGAATATCCTACGTCATTATCGATCTTTAGTCTCAACAAGATGTATCCTTCCTAACAGACCTCATCAACCCCATCCACCATCTCGATCCTATGGGAAAGGACGTTTTGAAATTGATTGCAATCTTTTAGATGCTTTTGGTTTCTTTTTATCATTTGGGCTCCCTATCATCACTCATCAAGGCCTCCATGATCTATCATATTATGGTGTATTTTGACTTGTTTACATAGGGGCATATCTTGATTTTTCTTTTGTTTAATGTTTTCCTAGTTGTCCCACATAGTACCCCACCAAAACCAATGAGGTCTAGTATTATGCTGGGGCATCCTTCTATGCTTGTGGTTATCCCAAAACCTAGCCCGATCGAAGTCATCACAACTTTGGGGTGTTGGGATAGCCTTCTTATTTCCTATATTTGTTGATGCATTAGACACTAATCTTCCTTGTTCCACATACCATGGTACCTGGTGTCTTATGCTATAGAAAAAATCAATTCTCCAAAGATGGAAAATTGCATTAGGATTGCATTTTATTTTCTCCCCCATTGCATTCATGTATCCTCCATACCTTTTTCTTCCAACCCATGACGTAGGATTTTGGTTGTGCAAATGGTGATTCCCTCCATCTTCCCCCTTCTCCTTAGAATTCCTATGGTTCTTGATAGGTGTAGTTATACACCCATCCAATTCTTCACTTCCATCATTATGTAGGCCCTTATTTCAATTCATGATCACATTTCATGATCATCCCATGTTTTAGGATTGCTAAATTGCATTTCATTCCATGCGAATTATCATATCATACTTATTTTTAAGCTGTGTAGATTAATTTTAATTAATTATTCTATACATCTTAAAATTCATTTCATTGTTAATCCATTGCATTGGCATATTCACTTTAGTTCATATCATTAACACCTCTTATGCATTATCACCTACATTACAAATTATTAGGTTCATTTCCACATCCATGGCATATACAATCATAAATCATCCATCCCATCCTGCATCATAGGTGTTAGACATCATACATATCATATCATCCACATAAGAAAAAAGCATACATCATCCATCATATCTTGCATCATAAGCATTAGGCACCCTGTATATCATAATCATAAATCCATATAGGCATAAACATAAATCATTATAGAAATTTCCATCCATCGCATCATAATAACCATCCACAATAAACATACACATATGAATCCATCATATACACATCACATAATAAGGGCTCTCACATATCATATCAAAAATAACAAAAATACAATGTCCATCGCATCATCCATAATAATGTCCATCAAATACATCAAAAAACATATCCATCATATATGTCATCAAATTAAATATGAGTACAGAGCTATGACTCAACTCCGATCTCTGCTACTCCATACTGAATCCCATCCTACACCTTTTAATAATTGGGATCTTATCCCTCTGATCCTCTAAACCATGTGCTATCTGCATCCAACCTCTATGGTGACTCCAGAACTGGCCCTCTATATGGAGGTGTCTCTCTCATGGTACTATATCCCAGAGTATGTGTCCTTGCTAAATGGGATGGTGTTGGAATTTGTGGTGCTACTTGAACATAGGTAGGTACTCTCTGTGCTAGGTCCGACACTGCTGAGTAATAGGCAAACATATAGTAGCTTGCCTCTCTCATATAATCCTCCTGATCTCCCACTTGCTATCTGGCTGCATCTCGCTTTACCTTATACTTGTCCTGAAATCTATAAATGGATCTCCTCTCTTGTGCCCATGCACCCAGTGCTAACCATAGCTGCTCAATCTTTGATCCCATCCATGACACCTAAGCCATGGATATTTCCCTCTCCTCCTGCATAGATTATTTGAACCTCTACCCCTATCTCACTACCCTATGCTACCTATGCCTACCCATGCACTGCATCTCTCTCTATATCCTATATCTATGCCACTACTACATCCCTCTCCCCCTGCAGGACCTACACCTATGTCTATAAGGAATCCCTCTTAGTTTCCATCACCTATACCCAAGCCCTCATGGTCTCCTCCTTCTCTTGCATCCTTCCCATATCTCCCACTGTCTCCTCCGCCACCCCAAATCTACCCCAGAGCTCATCTCATTGCTGTCTCAACTCCCTCCTCTCTCTCAATAGTCCTTATGCCTACCTCCTCAGATCCTCCATATCCCTCTCTATCTCTGCTAGATCCTCTACGGTTATCTTCCCTGTCGCTCCTCCAGAATCTTGCAAAACCCCTACCTGTAGTATCATCATCATCACCATCACCTCTAGTCTGTATCTCTCCCATCTCGCTACCTCCCCTAACTCATGCTCGCTCAACACCTCTCCCTTTAAATGAGTCACCTCTACGTGTAACTTTCTCACCTCTGCTCATAGCTCCTCTATCTCAGATCACAACCTCTCTCCCTCCCTTTGCATCTCCATATCATGACATGGCACCACATCGGCCATCACCCAAAACTCTCTCTCACTCTCTGCTATCTGGGCTCGCAACATGATCACCTCTTCCTCCAATCTACTCCTCAGCACCTCTACATCTCTCAGCCTCCACTCGGCGATATGTAATCTTGACTCAACTCCTCTCAACCATATGAACAGATCCTCTGCTATTAGCGGTATCATAGAAAATAGACAAATATCATGTACATCCATGTCCATCTCCTCTACCCCTCCCTCATCTCCTATGTCCATCACTTTTTCCTCATGTATCTCCTCCTCGAGCTTGACTCACGACCTCCATCTCCTCCTCCTCCTACTGGATCTTTGCTGACCTCTCGCCTCATCCTCCCCCTACCCTCCCTCTTGCTGCTCTACTCCTCTGGCTGCCTCCAACACTCTCCTTGTTGGATGTTGTGATTGAATTGTTGATATGTGGTTGTCATTGATGTCAAAAATATTAGCGTTGGTGATTATGAAGGCTATATATGTCAAGGATATTGAGAAAATTATAATAAATATATAGTAGGCAACCAGTAAAGCTGAGGAGGTCAGAATGGTGGAAATAGCTGTAAGTTGCTAATCTGAAGTTACGCTTGAAAGGGTTTGTTGCTAAAAATTTCTAGTATGTTTTCTGAAAGTTTCAGAGGTTTGCATTAGGATTTGAGAAAGTTATAAAGTTCTATGTGTCTATAATTATTCAGTTTCTATAGTAGGTGTTCTTGGATGAAGAGGATGAAATTCTGGTAATTTCAGTTGTTGCGCATTTACCTGACATTGATGGATGAGTCTAGATCATGCTCTATCCTTGGTGTACATTTTCATTGATCAGAGTGTTCATGATCAGATATTTTTCTGATGTGTGCTCGACTTTTCATGTTGTTAGCCGACATGATGGTGTTAGCATGTTGTGGATCCATGAGGATTTATATTTTATTGTTTGGCATGTTTGAAGGTGTTTTTTTGGGTCCTCACTATGTTGTGACTGACTTGTGTTGGTGTGCATCAAGATTTATTCATGTATTGAGGCCAATAGTTGTAATTTATTCTTTATTTGTGGGCATCTGAATAATTGATGTAAATCCATGTAGCGGATATATAAAAATGGTTTTTTTCCTCATTTTGGAGAAATTATCAGTGTGTGCAAGTGATTTACATGTGAAAATAAAGTTCAAATCATTTAAGAGTAGAGCAGAGTGTGAAAGAGATTGAGAAGTGTGTGGAATAGTGTATAAAAGCATTTGTGTGCCTAACTGGAACTGTAATCAGGCTTTTATAGAATCTAATTTCTCAGTTCAAACTCATTAGATGGATTTAATCTGATTATTGTATGTAAGGTAGTGACCCTTCCTCTGAGCAATGTACTCTAGGCAGTGTGCTTGAAAGCAAGTGCATTCCTTATTCATTCTTCATTATACTTCTAACATGGTATAATTTTGTGGACTAATATCCACCATGGTTTTTCCCCTAACAGAGTTCCCAGATATAAAATCTTGGTGTTCATGTGTCTCTGATGTGTTATTGATTTATTCTTGCACTGTTAATTATCATATCTAAGATTTAAGGTTGATTAATTTTGAATAAGTTTGATTTTGGTAACAAATGATTCACCCCCCTACTCAGTTGTCTTTCCTTGTTTTGCCAAAAATTGGTATCAGAGCTAGTTCCTATGAAGAAGCCTAACAACTTGAGGTGATCCTATGTGGAATCATACAAGAAGGATAGTTGTAGATTTGATGATACAAATTACTCTTTATGGAAAGTTATAATGGAGTGTCATTTGAAGTGCATAGGAGAACCTTTCTGGAAGATTTCACATAGTGCATACACTATTCCTCAAAATGGTCGGTCCTCTAAAAATGTGAAGCATTGTTGAGTGCTTTGACAGATTCAAAGATGAAAAATGTGTTAGGATTGAAGACTACATATAAGATTTGGAAAAATTTGGAAACATTGTATGAAGGAGATGCACTAGTGAAAAGTGCTAAGCTAAAAAGTTTAAAAGGCAAGTGGGAAGACATGAAGATGAGAACATCCTCTCTTTTTATCAAAAGATAAATGAATTGGTGATGAGCATTAGATCTGTCGGTGGAACCTTGGATGAAGAAGAAATTATGGCTAAAATACTTAGATTTGTGCCTCCCTCCTACATAACAAGAACTCATGCTATTGATGAACTCAAGAAAGTGACAAATGTGACAAGAGATATGCTGATGGGAAAATTTTTTGCCTTTCAGTTAAGTGAATTTGGTGAATCTACTCCTAAGATCGAGTCTGCATTCAAAGCTACTATATCCGAAAAAAGCCAACAGAGATACAATCTGGGAGAGAGTTCCAAAAGGACATTCAAATATGAAGATGAGATGAAAAATATTGAAGATGAAGAAAAAGAATTAGAAGAACTAGAAACATTGATTGTGAAAAGAAAAGCCAAAGGTCATGTTAATTACAAAGGAAAGTTACCTATTAATTTGTTTTCTTGCAGTAAAATAGGCCATTTTGCATCTAGATGTCCTGAAAGAGTTTCTAAGTACAAACATGGGAAGACTAGATTTCAAATGAAATTCTATTATGCTAAAGAAGGTGCAATTGATGAAGAATCTGATAAAGAAACTGGAAATGAGGATGAATGGGTATTCATTTCTATCAAAGAAAATGGTGAGGTGTCCACTGAATCTACTAGTAATGTGAATGTTGAGAAAGCTCTTGTAGCAAAAAATGAAGAAAAAGATGAGTGGGTAATTGATAGTGGATGCTCACATCATATGACTGGTGACAAAAACAAGTTTGTAAGCTTGGAAGACTATGATGGTGGTGTTGTAAGATTTGGATACAACTTCTAGTGTGATTCATGGCAAAGGCACTATATCTTTTGGTGGTAAGCACAATACTGATGATGTTATTTATATAGAAGGCTTAAAGCATATCTTGTTAAGTGTTGGATAGATGGTAGAAAATGGTTACAATATTCCATTCAAGGATGGTAAGTGCAGAATAAGGGGAAATTTTTTAAATATGATTGCTTCAAGTACAAAGAAAAAGGGTAATATCTTTCATTTGAGTGCTGCTAGTGAACATTGTTTAATTACTCAGATTGATGTAAGTTGGATATGGCATAAGAGGTTGTGTCATGTAAAATTTGATAACATTGTCAAGATAAGATCTACTCAAGCAGTCAGAGACCTTCCTAAGTTAGTAAAGCATAATAACACTATGTGCAAGGAGTGTTAGATGGGAAAGAAGACAAGAGTTTATTTTTGGAGAAAACAATATAGCTCTAATGGAGTACTGGAATTGATACATACTGATTTATGTAGTCCATCTAGAATTAGAAGCTTATAAGGTGAAAGGTATTTTATTTTTCTCATTGATGATTATTCTAGAATGATATGAGTTACTTTCTTAAGAGAAAAACATGAAGCATTACAAAAGTTCAAAAGTTTCAAAGCTATGGAAGAAAATGAGATAGGTCAAAAGATCAAATCCCTAAGGTTAGACAAAGGTGGTGAATTCACTTCCTGGGAATTCAATTCTTCCTATGAAGAGCATGGAATCCAAAGACAACTATTTTCTCCTCGGACCCCTCAACAAAATGGAGTTGTTGAAAGAAAAAATAGAACCATTCTAGACACTACTAGAACCATGATACTGGAAGCAAATGTTCCTCACTTCTACTGGAGAGAACTATGTACACCATTAACATGGTGAATGTCACCAGTAATTCTGGTAAGACACCTTTTGAGCTATGGTTTGGTTATAAGCCTAGTATCAAGTATTTCAAATTTTTTGGAAGTAAATGTTACATCAAGAGAGATGATGATATAGGAAATTTTGATGCTAGAAGTGATGAAGGAATATTTTTGGGTTACTCTACCAAAAGAAAAGCTTACTGGTGCTTTAATAAAAGTTTGAAGAAAATGGTTGAAAGTGCAAATGTCAAAGTTGATGAAGATATTGTTAGACCATCTAGATGTAGTGAATATGATTCAGATGATCAACATGA
This sequence comes from Sequoiadendron giganteum, assembly GCA_007115665.2. Classification (NCBI taxonomy): domain Eukaryota; kingdom Viridiplantae; phylum Streptophyta; class Pinopsida; order Cupressales; family Cupressaceae; genus Sequoiadendron; species Sequoiadendron giganteum. The sequence goes on from CM021101.1 coordinate 800,919,612, forward strand.
TAATACTAACAATGGAAATAATGTTCAGACACAAAATTAGATTTAGATTGTTCTGGTGAACCAAGAAAATCAGGAAGCATAAACTAGCAAAAGTGTAGAAGAAAGAACACAAGAACAAGAAGTTAGAGAAAATCCTAGAACTCCCAAGTATGTAAGGTGAAATCACTCTGACAGTCAGATCATAGGAGATAAAAGAAAAGGTGTGAAAACTAGAAGAAGAATTTTGGAAGAGTACTGTCTAATTTCCAAAGCCGAGCCTAGCAATATGAATGAAGTATGCAAAGATGAATATTGGATGGAAACCATGAAAGAAGAATTAATATAGATAGAGAAAAATGATACATGGGATCTTTTTTCTAGACCTCAAAACAAAAATGTGATTGGAAAAAAATGGGTGTTTCGGAGTAAGCTGAATGAGCAAGGTGAAGTGGTCAGAAACAAAGCAAGATTGGTTTGCAAAGGGTACTCACAGATGGAAGGTATTGATTTTGAAGAATTTTTTTCCCCTGTTGCTATAATTGAAGTTGTAAGATTATTTCTTGTTTATGCTACTTTCAATAATTACTAAGTCTATCAGATGGATGTAAAGTCAAAAATTTTAAAAGGTGAGATAGAAGAGGAAGTCTATGTTAAAGAACCAGATGGATTTCAATTGAATGATGAAAAGGACATGGTATGCCGATTGAAGAAAGATCTATATGGACTCAAGCAATATCTTAGAGCTTGGTATGCTAGATTGGATAAATACTTGTTGAAACTTAGATTCAATAAAGTTATTGCTGACAACAATCTGTATTTCAAGTTGGATTAGAATAAAGAATTGATCATTGAAGTATTTGTTGATGACATTATTTTTGAGGGTGATGATGATTTGTGTATGAATTTTTTTGATGAAATGAAAAGTGATTTTTAAATGTCAATGATAGGAGAGATGAAATTATTTTTAGGATTCCAAATCACTCAGCTAGATGATGGAACTTTTTTATTTGGGTCTAAGTATGTGAAAGAGTTACTAAAAAAGTTTGGCATGGAAGATTCAAAGCCAGTTGGTACACCTATGGTAACCAGATGCAAAATTATAAAAAATGATGATTCTCCCAAAATAAATTAGAAAAGATACAGGTCAATGATTGGTGGATTACTCTATTTGAATCAGACCAGGCCAAATATAATGAATGTTGTATGCATGGTTGCTAGATATCAAGCTGATCCTAAAGAGTCTCATGTGACTGCTGTGAAAATAATTTTCAGATACCTAAAAGGGATAGTTGATCTTGGTCTTTGGTATCCTAGGGATGATGATCTTATCCTAAGTGCTTTAACTGATGTTGATTGGGTAGGATATGTGGATGATAGGAAGAGTACTAGTGGTAGTGCATTCATCTTAGGGAAGAATTTGGTATCTTGTCTAAGAAAAAAGAAAAATGCCATTTAATTATCTACTACTGAGGCAAAATATATTGCTGCTGCAAAAAGTTGTACTCAAGTATTGTGGATGAAGCAAATGTTGAGAGATGTCATAATTGAGTATGAAGAACCAATTTCAATATTCCATGACAATTCAAGTTCCATAAACATTTGTAAGAATCGAATGCTACTTTCGAAGACAAAGCATATATCCATCAAATATCACTTTTTGAGAGATAAAGTAAGTGACAAAGAAGTTAGACTAGAGTATATACCTACCAAAGAGAAAATTGCAGACATATTTACTAAACCATTGCCTAAGGATAATTTTGAGTATCTCAAAGGAAAGTTAGGGGTGATTTCCCCTCCTGATAAGAACTAAGAGATGCAGGTATTTGCATTAGTCCATGAATTCATAGCCATATCTTATTTTAGATTGATGTTGTGGTGGTTGATACTTAGGGGGAGTAGTCAGATGATTCAAATATGTGATTAGAGCATGTGTACCTTTTCCATTGATGTCAAAGGGGGAGAGAAGAGCAATGTGAAAAACATAGGAGAAGAAGGAAACAAGAAAAGAGTGCACAATCTAAGGGGGATATTGGTGGAGAAGAGATAGTTAGGTTGATGGCATTATTTTTCACATCATATGTTGCCATCAATGCCAAAGGGGGAGATTGTTGGATGTTGTGGTTGCATTGCTGATATGTGGTTGTAATTGATGTCAAAATTATTAGCACTCGTGATTCTGAAGGTTGTATATGATAAGGATCTTGAGAAAATTATAAAAATATATTGCAAGCGGCCAGTGAAGCTAAGAAGGTCAGAATGGTGGAAAGAGTTGTAAGTTGCTAATTTGAAGGTGCACTTTAAAGGGTTTGTTGCTAAAAATTTCTAGTATGTTGTCCAAAATTTTAGAGGTTCACATCAATAGTTGAGGAAATTATGAAGTTATATGTGTCTATAATTATTTAGTTTTTTGTAGTAGGCATTATTTGATGAAGATTCTGGTAATTTCAGTTGTTGCACATGTACCTGTGATGTTCATGGATGAGTCTAGATCATGCTCTATCCTTGCTGTACATTTGCATTGATCGAAGTGTTCATGATCAAATATTTTTCTAATGTGTGCTCAAGTTTTCATGTTCTTGGCTAACATGATGGTGTTAGCATGTTGCAGATCCATGAGGATTAATATTTTAATTTTTGGCATGTTCGAAGGTGTTTTCTTGGGTCCTCACTATGTTGTGACCAAATTGTGTTGGTGCACATTGAGATTTATTCATGTATTGAGGCCGACACTTGTAATTTATTCTTTATTTGTGGCTAACTGAATGGTTGATGTAAATCTGTCTAGCGGATATATAACAATGGTTGTTTTCCTCATTTTTTAGAAATTCTCAGTGTGTGCAAGTGATGTGCATGTGTGAATAAAGGTCAAATCATTCAAGAGTAGAGAAGAGTGTGAAAGAGATTAAGCAGAGTGTGGAAGAGTGTATAGAAGTTTTTGTGTGCCTAATCGGAACTGTAATAAGGATTTTGTAGAAGCTAATTTCTTAGTTCAAACTCATCAGATGGATTTAATCTAATTTTTGTATGTAAGGCAATGAGCCTTCCTTTGAGCAGTGTGCTCTAGGTAGTATGCCTAAATTCAAGTGAATTCCTTATTCATTCTTCATTATACTTCTAATAGGGTATAATCTTGTGGACTAACATCCACCGTGGTTTTTCCCCTAACAGGGTTTCCATGTATAAAATCTTGGTGTTCATGTGTCTTTGATGTGTTATTGATTTATAATTGCACTGTTAATTATCTGATCTAAGATTTAAGGTTGATTAATGTTGAATAAGTTTGATTTTGGTAACAACTGGTTCACCCCATCCTCTGAGTTTTCTTTTCTTATTTTGCTAGCAATCCCCCATTGTCCTCCTACTCTGCCTGCCTCTGACTCTCTACTGTGCTAACGTCCTCCTGCTATAGCTGCCCCTATCTCTCTCCTCTACTGATCTCCTCCTATGGCTTCCCCTGGCCCTCTCCTCTACTTTCCTCTTTCCCTGTCGGCTCCTGGCTCTCTCTTCGGCTTTCCCCTTCCTCTCCCTCTCACTTGTCCTACCAATCTGACCTCATCATTTGGTCCAAATCCTAGCACCCTTTTGATATGATCCTCCAGTGTAATCTATGAGGGTCAGTGTCGCATGAACTATATTGCATATCTAATAGTCATCCCTACATCTACTAGCCCTCTAGTCCTCCCTGGATAGGTCACTAAATCCTGCTCCAATGTCTCCCAGTGCTCTCGCAAACTCTGGTAGAATCAGCTCCCCCCATGTTCACTCTCATGAAATCCATCTGAACCTCTTTACTATGTGTGGAATATCTTGTATCAACCCAAACTACCTTGTCACTCAGACTGGCCTATGTGAATCCACTATTCGAGGCTCCTTCTTGACTATATAACATCGGGTCAAGAAGTGTCTCCTATGTCTCACCTCATCCTCCTTCAACTTCATAAAGTGTCATGTCATATATGACCTCCACACTATCTCCTCCTCCAGATCATCAAATAACCTCCTCCATCCATATAAATATCCCAAGCCCTAATATCGGAACACCCAGTCATACTTTGCCCCATACCAATATGCCACTGGTAGTGTCGTATCCTCTTATCCCACTCTCACTACATTTGGCTTGGTCACACTGATGTGCTCTAATGCCCATACCTGAAGCAACATCACATGGAACATACTAATTCCCTCCCAATAGGATATCATGTGCATATCTCTATACAACTACACAAGGACCGCATGCAAACTCTCCATCCCTCCCCTCAATAATATGTTGAATCACCTTCATGTAGTTGAGGCTATAGAACCGCCCACTCCTATTTGATATGAGTATCCCCCTAATCAATCCACATAGGTATAATGGAAACAATGTTACTCTCAAACCCAAACATATATCCACATCTAGCCCCTTCTTTTGCACAGGTAGACCCTCTTGCCTAGAAAGGACCCAAACGGTCTGATCCAATGCCTCTCCCTCCAATCTCGTAGCACTCACCATGCACCCTGCTATGAGAAGCCTCAATATCCATAAGACATCCTCCAATGTCACTATCATCTCACTTGTTGGGAGATGGAAGGTCGAGGTCGTTGAATCCCAACACTCGATTAGGGCTATCCACATCACTTGATGCGCTCTAATAAACTGATACCCCAACATGTACAATAGCCCTGCCTAGGCCAAGGCTTGATGATCCACTCCATTCATCACCTGTCGCATTGCCTCCATCACCTCTGATCTCCTCTCTCGTGTCTGCAAGCTATTGAACCGCTACAACCACATCGCACACCCTATCAGTCCTCAAATCTTGACCTCAAGTTCTATTTTCACTAAATTTTTCTTCTCCCTTTAATCTCTTTTTCTTTCCATTTTACCTTTGCCTTTTCTTTTATCCCTTCTTTTCCTTCAGTTCCCTCCCTTCGGGGTGCATCCACCCTTTTTGGCATAGCCACCCCTACTAGGGTGGGGTCACCCTTTTGAGCACGGCCACCCCTTTCAGGGTGAGGCTGCCCTCTCGGGTGTGGCCACCCTTTTGGGTGTGGCTGCCCTTCTGGGTGTAGCCGCCATTGCTAGGTCAATGTCACCCTTCTAGGCACAACCACCCTTGCTAGGGTGGGGCTGCCCTTCCAGGTGAGGTTGCCCCTACTGGGGCGGGGCCTCCCTTTCAGGCATTACCACCCCTATTGGGGCGGGGTCACCTCACTTGGGTGTGGCCACCTCAACATGGGTGGACCCACCCATTTGAAAGGCGTGACCACTCCTTGATGGGCGGGGCCACCTGTAGCTGAGGTATGACCACCCCTTGCTAGGCACGACCGCCCCTTTTGGGGCAAAAATCCTATTTTTTGAGTAATCTTCTACTGGTTTTAGACAAAAACACCCTCTTTTCCCAATGTCTTTAATCAACGTTTCCATCTACCCGATGGGTGAAATTGATTTTTTCCCTCTACCCATTTTCCTAATCTACCCCTATTCCCAAACCCATGTTTTTAAATAGCATTCTAACTTGAAACTAAATCATAAAATGCTAAAAAATGCAAAGAGGGTTTGGGCCTAACCTGGCATGGGACCACATGCTCATGATAGAAGCTCCTCACCTTGTCTCCTCAGTGGATGATGTCCTCATCATATTCCTCTAACATCTTCTCTCTCCTCTTTCCTCTTCTCTCATCTCTCTCACTCAACTACCAGCTATGCAAATGAGGAATAGTTACTCTCAAATTACTATTTATAACTTCCCCCCCTTTTTTTAAAAAGAGGGTATTTTTTCAATTAATCCTCCAACTTCTCGAGGCCGCCATTTGCACCCTGTGTGTCCATTAAACTTTGTTCAAAAGCTAATATTCATAGTTTTTTTATCTCTATCCAATGATACCTTTTGTTTCTTCATATCGAGAAGTCACTCGGGGCCCCTTTTCCTTCACCAATTGCCCTCTCGAGGGGGCATACCCTACCATATCCATCCATATCTCCTTCTTGATCATTTTCCTGCATGATTGGGGCATATCCCTTCACTCCCCTCCATTTGGGTAGGTCATGCAACCTCTCCTATGCTAGGACATCTTTTTCTAGTCACATCCTCTATAGAGTCATTTCCATTTTATTTTTCTTCAAAACATTGCTATTTTAACAATATTTTGAAGAGGGAAAAAATGTAGACATCCAAATTTGGCCACTCCCATATGCTCAAAGTCCTATCATTTATTTTTCTAATTCATCTATATTAATTAAATGACATATTTAATTAATAGTATCCCCTTCCTCTAAGGTTCCTAAAATTATTTAATTAAATACTTTATCCTTTACTGTTTCCTCTCTAAATTAAATAAATCAATCAATTTATTTAATTTAGTCAATTATCCTCTTTAATTTTAAATTCATTCTTTCTCTCTCCTTGTTCCATCCTCCATAACATTGTCACTAATCTGGATTAATCTAATTAATTCTTTGATTAAGATGTGCATATCCTTAATCAAGATTAATGCCACATCCTCCATATTTAGCCACTTGCCTCTAATCTTCATTAATTTTCCTAATCACCTGTTTGCACAACGTTAATCACTTACCTTTTCTAGCATGTCCTTAATTCAACCTTTCATGGTACTTATCTTATCAGGTTTGACCTCTTCCCCATATGAATTAAAAATTCACACTTATTCTCCCTATGCATTTCTCTTCCCCATGACCTCTCATAGGTCACATCAAGTACATGGGACAAGGACCTCCTTTAGGAGGACTTTGTCTTATCCATTGGGTTCTTTCAAACATGTTAGTTAAAAATTAACTTTTATTTCTCCAACACCCTTTGAAATCCCCATGGTGACAAGAGTGGACTTACTAAAATTCCTCAATTGTCACTTTCATCCCCACTTGGGGACAAGGAATTCCTTTTTGAGGAAATCCTCTCCAATCCCAAGGTACTTGCAAGTACCTTGGGACCACATGGCCTTTTCCATGTCACCTTGTATTTTTCCATCTCACCCTCCACATGGAAAGTGTGAGGGCTTGTGAGTCCTCAACTCACCACAACCCTTCATCTTGTCCATGGTGGATCAATTTCAGCCATCCATTGTTCTTTAAATAGAGATCCTTGGCATAAGTTAAAGAGGTTAGAGTTTGGAGATTATTGCATAAAAGCCATTATTGCATTCAAGCATTCAAGTCATTCAATCCATTTGCATTCAAATCCATTATTGCAGCCATTAGAGTATCTCACCCCACTATCATCAATCACTCAACCACCTCCATTATTGCATGAAGCTTGTCATCAAGGAGAATACATCAAAAACTCCTTCAAGATCCAACCACTTCAACAATTTAAGCATGCAACAAGGTATATCATTTCCATGTTTTTTTTGTTTTTGTTTACTTAGATTCAACTAGGCCTAATCATTGAGGTGTTGTTTGTGTTTTGTTTGTTGCATTTATTTTTATGTTTTGCATATCAATGTTATGAGAGTATTTGAGTCTATTTTGGGTTTTTCTTGATATTTTCCATTTTTTTGGGGGTTTTCAAAATTTCTAAATGTTTTTGAGTTTTTCAAGGTTAGACCAAGAAAATATAACCTAAAGGGGGAAGACCTATGCCTCGAGGGCTCATCAGAGATGGCCTTTCCTACACAACTATGTAGAGGCTTAGCAGTTTGATTATTGGATTAGGATATTAGAAAATGATGGCTAAAGATGTTTTTGATTTTGATATTTTGACCTTTTTATGGAGTTTTTTAAACTTATTTAGATGTTTTCAGATTTTGAGAATGTTTTGGATGTTTTTGGATTTCAACATGATTTGGATGTTTTTGGATTTTAATTTGTTTTGAATGTTTTTGGATTTTGAAATGTTTTGGATGCTTTTGGATTTTGAAAATAACCTTAAGGGAATATACAAGAACTCAATCTGATGACACATGTATAGATATATGCCCCTAGTCTAATGTGTTATACTGTCTTGGTATAGGTAGGACAAACTAACCATAGGAGAGTGCCAAGTAGTACTAATGGGGATAGATACTCGTTGAATACCAAGCTATAATATAGATGTAGATGGAGGAGATAAATATATGGAATATGGATGCAATGGATGAAATGGATGTTTGAATAATTTTATTATGAGTTAAGGATAAGAAAAATATTCTATGATAGATGGAAGATGGCGGTTATTCAAATAAGGCACCTATTTTGTAGGTTTTCACTAAGGAACTTACCCAAAGCACCACTAAAGTAGTTTTCGCTAGAAGAAAATTTTCTCTTACTATTTTGATCATTTTTTTTGGATTTTTCTATTTTTTCTATTTTTTTATATTTTATAAAACCCCTCTTGGGCTAAGAATAAAACATTTTGAGATGCATGCTATTAATGGGTTCCTACAAGGGTTCTCATTTAGGGGTGGCTAGTTGATAGGCTCCTGAACCATAAGTTGTTGTGATGATAAAAGGACATAACAAGTTTGGCTCAAACTTTCCTTTTATATCTTGATCTAACATATTATTTTGGTTCTCCTTTAGCACAAGATCCCCTAACTAGAAGCATCAATCCTTGATGTTTTTGTTATAACTTATTCTAAGTCTATGCTAATAGGCTTGGAGATGATTGAGTTCTTTGAGGTGACATTCATCCAATAGTTCTAGTTTGTTCAATTTTGATACCCTATATTATTCATCCATGATTAGATGCTACAAAGAGAATCTTAATGATAGGAGCTCGACCTTAATAGGTAGAATGGCTTCAGTTCTGTAGAGAAAGGAATAGGGTGTAGCACTTGCTAGTGTTCAGATGTTGGCTCAATAAGCCTAAAGGGAGGGGTTTAATTGTAAGTGCCAATCCTGACCAACATCGTTGACTGTCTTCTTCAAGATTTTGATGATAGTTTTATTAGAATCCTTATCTTGATTTTTTCCTTGGGGGGTAATAAGGGGTGGAGAAGCGATGCTAGATATTAAATCAGTTACATAGTTCATGGACATCCTGGTTCTTAGAAGGTGTTCCATTATCTATGATAATGGTTTGTGGAACACCATAATGGAAAATGAGATAGTTTAGGATGAACTTAGATACCTTCTTTCTAGTTATGTAGGTCATAAGGATGGCCTCAATCTAGTTGGTAAAGTACTTGTGGCTATGATTATAAAATTATGGTCATTTGAGGAGATCAATGTGATTTTATTTATGAGATCTAGCACCCATTATGAAATAGGCCATGGTGTGATGATGGGACTAAGCTCTCATGTTGGTGCATGGATGGGTCCCCATGCTGCTAGCATTCTAAACATTTCTTCAAAAATTGATTAGCTTCTTGCTTCATGGTTGGCCAATAGTATCCCATTCTCAAAAAATTCTAAGTTAGGGTTACACCACTCGAATGTGACCCAGAGATTCCTTCATGCACCTCTTTCAAGGAAATCAAAGCTTCCTCTTGGTTAATACATCATAATAACATTCCTTCAAGACTTCTTTGATAAAGGGTGTTGCCCATAAGGATGAATCAAGATGATCTTTTGATAATTTTTTTTGTAGGTTGGGGGTAAGATCAAATGGGAAAGTGATTCTATGGAGGTAGGTGGAAATTTCACGATACCATGAGGAATCGGGACAAAACAATTCACACATAAATTTTGATTCAAGTGCCTTAAAAGCTGGCATGAGAATTCGATCAATGAGAAACTCACATTTGAGGCTATTGTGGGGCATATCTAACAAATATCCGACGAACGATTGCATCCGTTACTCTATTGTTGATCTTAGGGATTTTCTCAAATTTTATATCAATGAATTAATCCTTGATGCTATCTACCATTTTCTTATATGACATTAGCTTATCATCTTTGGTTTGGTAATCATCATTGACTTGTTTTACTATTAGTTGATAATCACCATAGAATTTAAGTTCTTGTATCTAACATTGGATTGCTATCCTTAACCCCATGATGAGGGCCTAACATTCCACTTTGTTGTTCATGCATGGAAACACTAACCTATATGACTTTGGGATGTAATAAACTTATGGGGTGATGAATATAATTCCTACTCTAGACCCATGATATGTATATGAACCATCAAAATATAGCTTCCACAAATTTTTTGAGGCAAGGTTGAAGACTATTTCATTAGGAAACTGTGAGACCAAGGGGTTTTCTACATAGATTGGATATTTTTCTAGCTAATCTATAATGAATTTTCCTTTGATAGCTTTTCAATCAACATACTCTATATTAAATTCACTAAGGATCATCACCCACTTTTTCACTCAACCTATTAGAGTTTCTTTCGATAACAAATATTTGAGAGGATTGACCTTGGAGGTAACTTTGATATGATGCAAGAGCATGTAGTGTCTCAGATTTTGTGAGAACATTACTATTAAGCAAGATATTTCAATGGATGCATAGTTTAGTTGATATCCCACCAGGGCCCTACTACCATAATAGATACCCATCTCTTTACCAATTTCATCATGTTGCGCTAGAAGAGCCCCTAGAGCTATTGAGGTTGCTGAAATGTATAGTATCGACTTCTCTACTATCAATAGAATTAGGATGGGTGGAGTTTCTACATAGTCCTTTAGTTGCTTGAACACCTAATCATAAATTTGATCCCATTTGAAATCCATGCCCTTAAGGAGTAGGTGGGTCAATGGGTGACACTTATCTACCGGTTGTGCAATAAACCTTTAAATGGACTGAAGATTTCCTCGTAGACTATGAAGTTATTTTAGGGTTTTAGGTGGTTGCATTTATATGATGGCCTTGAATTTGGCAAGGTCCACTTCAATTCCACTTCGTGATATAATATACCCCAAAATTTTATTCGTAGTGACTCCAAAGACATAATTTTTTAGATTTAGCCTCATGTTATACTTCTCATGCTTGTCAAAACATTTTAGATAACACTTCTAGATGTTCTTTCATTGTTACTGATTTTGCCAAGATATCATACACATAGTCCTTTAGGATTTTGTGACACATGTCATGAAATATCAAGGTCATTACTCTATGGTAATTTTCTCCTATATTATTGACACCAAATGACACCACATTCTAGTAATAGGCTCCCCATGGATATACAAATGCTATCTTGTGTTGGTCTTCTTTGGCTATCATTATTTGGTTATACCCAAAGAATGTATCCATTAGAAAAATAATTTCATGACCAATTATTAGATCTATGATGATATCTATATTGGAAAGTGAAATTCATCCTTGGGACATGCCTTGTTCAAATCTCTAAAGTCTACACATATCTTGATGCCCCTAGTGGGTTTTGATATCGGGACTAGGTTTGAAACTCACTCTAGATAGTCAATCAATCTTATGAAACCTACATCTAGAAGATTTTGTAATTTCACATTGACTAATAATACAGTTTGGGGATACATTTTTCTCAGCTTTTTCTTAACTAGTTTTGAATGAGCATGTACTGTGAGGTGATGTACGACCAATGATGTATCCAACCCTAGCATATTTTCATATGACCAATCAAAGAAAATATTACTTTCCCTAAGGTTGCTAGATTTTTCTGCTCCTCATCATCCAATGAAGATATGTAAAATGTGACTTGAGGTGCCTCCATTGTGCCCACATTGACTAGTTGAGATGATTATACAAGCATTGTTAACTTTTCTTGATCTATCTCAATGCCAAACATATTGAATCCCTCATCTTTAGGTTCCTTAGAGAGGTTTTCACCTTTGGATGCATCCTTTATTTTTACTATTTTGTGATTAGAAAGTTCCACGTTGTGTTTTCACTTAAATACCTTGTGTTGATTTTTAAAATTTTTATTTTGTGACTTAGGGATTCAATCGTATCACCATAGTATGCTTGTGTGTCTAGCTCAATGTCAAATATTTCTTTGTGGTCTCCAAAAGGTATGTGGTCTTGAAGTCCCATGAATTAGGAGATTGCTTCATCATTCTCGAATGAATCTAGAATTGGTGGTCATTGTTGGTCCCAGTTGATGAGTTGAGGATAAATAAGTTTTAGTTCATTATCTTGGCTAGAGGGAATGAAGAAGGTTGTGGTAACCATAAAGATAGAGGCATGTTCAAATAGGCCAATGATGCAAAAGGGGGAGTCATTGATGTCTTCAAGATAATATGTATTTAACAAAGAGGAAGCTTCATCTCACTCAATTAAATTATCCTCGACAATAGGTTACCTCTATGCTCAAGGTTTAACCAAAACCAGTATTCTTTATGTGCTTCTCAGGGATAATAGGTTTAACAAAAGAGTTTGGTGCTAACCTATTTGGTATTTGTATGTTTGAGGTGCATACGTTTTGTTGGTTTTTTTTAATGAACCAAACTTCATCTAATCAATTATCTTTGAATATTATAAATTCAATGGTTGATAATTGTGAGGATTGGCCAACAAACAGGGGAAATATTGCTAGGCTTTACCTCAACATTTCGGGCTTTGCAATACTCAGGAGGGTGGTCCCTATAATGTACCTTAGGATACTCTTGTGCCAATTATCAAATAAATTGTTATAATAGATACATTCCCATATAAATACAAACTAGATGAAATCCTTCAAGAATCTAGCTAATTCTTTAACAAATAATCCCCTAAAGTAGAGAATGGATAACCTCACATGAAACTTAAAAAAATTTAGAGTGAATGAATGATATTATTTATGAATTTTTTGTTTGAATGGTAGTGATGACTCAAGGACTTCAAAACTAACCAAAGCAATGGAACCATCCATTATCCAAGGGAAACAAACTCAAATTTGAAACATACCAAAATATAATTGTAACCGAACTTAACATTCTAGACTATCGTAATACTGCATTATAGTAAAATAACTCCAATATCCCAAAATAGATACTACTTATCATATCCTTAAATCTAATCACACAAACCCATGATTTCGTCAAAGCAATTTAATTAATTCCTTAAATTAATGAAAAGACATAATCATACATTCAATCAAAACACAAATAAAGTCCAGTCGAAATATCCTTGATCATTCCATTGATAATTCATGTGACAAATACATAAGGAGAGAAATTGGTTCAAGATTTTTACTTTCTCATTCAAATGTTAGTACTATTATACAACATTATGCCTATTATAGAACTCAAACTCAAACTTAAGACTCAATTCTAATTCCATTTTCTTTGTGCTTGTAATAAAAAATTTCTTACATGAGATAAAAAATCTATCAACCAGACTCATACAATTGGCCTCTAATTCCTTTTTATAACATAAGGGAGCAAACAAACTTTGAGCCAAATTGTACATTTTGTCACATTTACATTTGCCATTCATTTCACTTTCATTTCAAAACATCCCAAAAGCAGTTATATTTGCATCTTTGTTGAAGAAGATAATTCTCACCCTCCAAAGGGAATCCTTTATCATTGAAACAACAATGACCATGAGATAAATATTTCCACATGCTCCCCAAAATTTTGGACAAAATATAAAATAAATAGAAAGAGAAAACTTTATCTCCATATCAACATACATGTCATCATCTAATGAAGAGGATATACATTTTGCAATACTTCATCAAAGGGTTAATCTATAAAATTTTCAAGCCATGTATTATATTCCTCCTTGGTGGGCCACTATGTATCCAACAATATTTGAGTCATGCAAATTGTATCTGGCATCCATTAATATTCTGGCCTCTTTCACAAACACATCCATATTCAATTCAATTTTAGTCAAATTATTAGGGGAAGCATTCAACATTGTATAATCTATAAGACTAATAGTATCCTTAGCCTTTGGGAGCATATTCATTATTTCTTCCTTCCATATGTTGAATTCCTTCCTTTCCTCATCTTCATTCTAAATCTTTGGCATCCCACTTTCCTCCATATATCTGCACATCTTTAGTTTTCTTTGGATCCAAACACCAATCTTTCCATGGTATGCTGATATTTCACCCAAAAAATCTACTTCCTTGAGCAAGTCTAGGATATTTGTTGGAGCTTCAAGATCATCCTTCATATTTGGCATCATTTCCTTAAGAGATCCAACTTTTGCACTCCATTTACTCTAATCATTCTAAAAGGAACTTTGAACTTGACTGTATCTCTTGTGGGCTTCATGTATGCTTTTATATGCTTCCCAAAAATTATTAGGTTTTTGAACTAACTTAGAAACCATGTGCCTCAAAATACTATCAAAAATAACATCAATAACTTTTATAGTTTCTTCCTTAGCCTTCTTGACATTTTCCTTCTCAACTCTCAACTCCCCTTTTAGCTGACTAATCCTCAATGATATAGTCTCCTTGTCTTGTGATGATAACTTTGAAGAATAAGAAGGAGAAGGTAATGTCCTCAGTGATGGACCTACTTGTGTAGTAGCCTTGATTTTGTTGTACTCATATAGGAGAGTATTGTAACTATCCAACAACTTATCATACTTTTTTTGAGAAATCTATGTGGTGTCTGCACTCAACATTGCAGAATGTATATTCAATTTAGTAGCTTGGATAAGAGTGATATCTATAGATTTATTCACTAAAACAACACCTATGACCTCTTCAATATTCCTTGTGTTTAGTTCCATTGACCAAATTGCAAGGGTATGCAACTTGGGACTAAAGCTAGATAAAAAAAATTTGATTGTCAAACTGTTCCTCAAACATTGAGGCCTATGGATCCTTTCTAATGCATCTAGTGCAATGGATGAAGTGAGATCCCACCTTGGAAACAACATCGCACCACAATCTTTGAAAATATTCATATCTTCAATAGGATTAATTTCTACTATTTCACTCATTATCTTCTCCTCTTCTATCTTCTCTACCTCCTCTTGTAATGAAGGGTCTGCACTAGCCTTTTCATCTTCAATTCTCTTCTTAATTTCTTGGCTCTTAAATTGGATAATAAATTATTTGAATTCCTTAGTTTGAACAAAGGAATCATCAATAGTAAACTCTTCACAAGCCTTCAACCTAACATCATCATCTACCCCTTCATCATACTCCTATTTGACAATTCTATCCTCTGAATCATAGGGATCAAGAGCATCTCTTATATGAGGGGAAGGAAATTTATTTTACACCACTTGGTCACTTGGTACATGCTACTATAGAATTCTCTTCTCCAATCAATTTTGTTGCTAAGTACTCAACTAATGGGCTAGTTATCGACCCCTCATCAACCTCCAAAGTTTTTTCTTGAGTACCTTGTGCCTCTTGCTACTCCTTGATCTTCACAATAAATTCGCCACTTTCTAATCAATTTAATTTGGTCATGGCCTACTCATATGGATTCTAAATTTCATCATAAGGACTTAAAAATAATGGATTTTTCTTCATTACAACCTCTTCAATGTTACAAATAGCAATCCAATCTTTCTTTCTTGAGGTCACAACAACATTAGTTGACAAATTTCTAATTATATCATCAATATACAAAAAATGATGTGAAAACCCACACAAACCTTTTCTTCTCTTTTTTGCATTCGCAAACCCCTCAAGTTCATAACTCCTCACCTCATCTACAAGAATTTTGAGGTTACTCAAGATTATTGCAAACTTGTCATAACCCTCTGTGGCAGTACTAATGAACCAACCAAAGGAGAATTATGGATTTTTCATAAAAGCCTTTCTATTATTCTTGAAATACTTTGTCTGTGCTATCCAACTGCCACATGATCTCAATAAAAGCTAATCTGTTAGAAACATACAAAGGTAGATAATATGGTGCAACCCTGGCTCCATAAACTCTAATCAAAGTGTAATGTGAATGTAGTAACTAGTCACCCCAATTATGAACCATTGTTTATCATTCTCTAAGCTCATGTGGTCGTAGAATCTCCTTGATGACCCTTGAGACTCTATATACAGGATCCACTCCCAAGCTCTCTAGGATATAAACCTTCAAAATATTATAAAAGACAATATAATTTGAATGTGGGCAGTTCTAATCCCAAATAAATGTCTACATCTGTATTGGTAGATCATTTCCATCATCATGTTTCTATCTTAGCTTCATAAACTTCTTGCATTTCTCCTCCACCATCCATAGAATCATATGCATCAAAAAAAAAATAGTGGGAGAAATAAAAAGGGGCTTTCCCATCCTTTAATTCAACCAATCCTTTATACATCTGATCTGTAATATAGGACATAGTGAAATCCCTTGTTTGAATTCAAATTTTGGATGTCCATGAAAATAACCATCAATGCAATAGGTATTCTCTAATCAATTATCTAAGCTAACACCTGATCCAAATAGTAGTATGTATTCTTGAAATTGTTTTCAAACTCATCACAGTCAAAATGTCCAAAATCCTTGGGACCAAAAGATACCTTGTCTTTATTCCTATGTCTATGAAGCACATGCTTTCTGTATCCATATTTGTTTTGGTCAAACTCATGACACAATTCAAAAGAAATTAATGCTAAAAGTAACATTAGGGTTCAATTTAAAAACCTCCACAATTTTGCTTCTAGATATGTCAAGCAATGGGGTTCCATTAACACTTTTTATAACTCCATCCTTAGCATCATAATGCCTTGCCTTGCATTGAAACAATGATTTTGAACAATTTTATAGATCTTGAACACTACATCAACATATTAGCTCAAACAACATACATGATGCAATAAATATTTGACATGATGATAAGAATCTTGATTGCTCCAATAATCTTCTATAAATATTTGCTTGAAATGCCTTGAAATTTCTCTTGATCTCATAAAATTTCTATTAGGACTTGTTCATAAATTTTCTAGGTGAAACTAAGTGAAATAACCTTGTATTTCTACATATCTTAATTCCCAAAATTCAAATATCACAAGCCAAAATTGAATTGTAGATTTGAAATCATTAAAATACCACCAAAAACATATTTAAAATGAGGGTCCTAGGTCTAAGTGAGGACCCATTTTCCATAGGGTGAATGGATCCTAGGCCACTTACCTAGCTTACACATCGGTCAATAGTAAACATTATGTAAAATTAGGGTCCTAGGTCTAAGTGAGGACCCATTTTCACTATGGAAAATAGGTCCTAGGTCATGTACCTAGGAAATATTCCAAAGTGAAGTGTTGTGTAATGAAATTTATGAATGTCAAGTTTTATCCCTCAAAAATTGCATTTAATTACTTGGATTTGAATTAAAGGGGCCAACTAAGGAAAATTAACCTGAATCAAATAATAAAGCCCTAAATGAAT
Source organism: Sequoiadendron giganteum (assembly GCA_007115665.2). Taxonomy (NCBI): domain Eukaryota; kingdom Viridiplantae; phylum Streptophyta; class Pinopsida; order Cupressales; family Cupressaceae; genus Sequoiadendron; species Sequoiadendron giganteum. The sequence continues at coordinate 800,936,727 of CM021101.1, forward strand.
GTGAAAGTGTAAAGGTACACCTTACAACACCAAAAATAAGGTACAATTAAGTCCATTTAATTTAAAAGGGCCATAAACTTAATGTGAATATGAAAAACATATTACAACACTAAATTTAAAGTGTCTACAACAAGATGAAACATGAAAAATGTTGAAAGATATTATCAATGTATCCCCCCAAATTAAAGTTGTTGCTAACACCATTGCTATGAGAAATTGGTTTAAAGTAGCCAATGTTCAATCCTAAGACATGCGAGATTTACTTAGAAATCCCTATGCTAAGTCATATGTTTTTGAAATGAAGCTACATCATGAAAAAGGAAGGAGGGGGTGCCCCCAAAAATACATAAGGTATCTATGAATTCAAGGTCAATATATCTTCATTACAATGTTGTTATAGAGCTCAAAAATTTCATCATTCCCCAAATTCTCATAGAATTGGAAGAATGACACAAAGAGATGAAAAAATAAGAAAAAGCCTTCAAGTCAAAATGAAACAGACCTAAATTTCTCGACGCCTTGCGTCATCCCCAAAAAGAAAACACAAGATAAAGAAAAGATAATTTTTTATGACATATAGAATAATGTACCTATACATATAGAGGAATGCCCAAAGAGAGAGATGCATCAAATATAACAGTACGAGGAATCACATTATGAACATGCAATCACATAAAAGAAACATAAAAAATAAAACAAGGCAAAAGACTAGTAAGGCACATGCAAATCAGCCTATAGTAGGTCATCCACATCCCAATATTGATTAGTATATATGAAAGGTAGAAAACTAGCCGAAAGGAAAAAGACAAGCGCCAAACTAGGACAAGCACCAAGTTCAACACTCTTATCATCATTTAAGTTCATGGAAGAAGAGAACAATGAATTCAACTCATTATGCACTTGTTCATCAATCTTTACAATGTCAATTTCATCATCTAAATTAATCACAATATGAGATCGAATGACAATATCCATAGAAGTTTGTTCATGTTTACGTTGTGGTGAGGGTGAAGAGATATCATGCATTGCTTTAGGAAATTTCAGAATTTGATTTTTTGTGTTGCTCTTTTCTTCTTTAGTTTGTAACATATGAGAAATAGCATGAAGTCTATGCCTATGCTCTCTAGAATTTCAATTTGTGTTGGGTAGGAATTTTTTTATCAACCATAGCTTTCTTTTCTTCCCTTAGGGGAGGAACGAAAGGAACCATGAGAGGTTGTTCAACCACTTTCTCTTTGGCTTTGTAAACTTGTTTGATTTTAGGAGGCACAATAGGATCAATTTTATTGTATCGTGGTCTCTTATAGGAAATGGTAGGAGGATTTGTAATAGGTTTCTCTTGGGTATTTGGAAGGGCTTTTTCTTCAACCGTTGGTTCATCGAGGATAGGTGGCTCAATCACAGGTTGAGGCATATTTCTAAGGGATAATTCTGATATACACTTCACCTTCAAATTTTGATATGCTTTAAAAAATAAGTCCTCACGAGGTCTAATAGGTTCAATAGGCTTGGGAAAAAATAAATCCAATGAAAATTTCCCATGGGAATACATAGGATTAAAGCCACCATGTTGTGTGCAGTAAAGATCTCATTGCCAAAAGGAAAATTTAAACATTTATGTACAATTGATGGGATGAAATTCATGGATTGAAGACATGGATAGCCTAACTTCATATGAAATTGGTCCAATGATGGGATGATGGTGAATGCAACATTTAATTCTCTCCAACTTTTAGAGGGAGATTTATCAAGCCAATCACATGGCAAGCAAAACCATTATGGATTTCTATCCATGCTTTCGGTATTTCATATGCATCTTGATAGAGTTCATGCATAAATAGGAATTATTCAGTGATCACATTCTTCACATAGACAAGATCAATTAATATCCCATTAGTAGGATTGTCATTGATTCTTCCATCTATGTAAAGAGGACCATCGAGTGCATTTCAAGGCATTTCGGTTTGGCCTATACGAGGTTTAGCCTCAATAAACAACAAAATTTTAATTAGTTTTTCCTCATCATCATCATCCGTGTAAACATTCATCACATCATTATTTATTTCACTAGATTTGATAAATGAAATAGTGTGTTTCGACATTGGATTTGTAAAGATTTTTAAGTTTTGGTTAGGAGGAGATACAAACTTATTACCTTGATCATTCACACCTCCATTTTAAAGTTGATTAGAATCAATGAGGTCTTGCACAAGATGTTTAAGATTCTTACAATATTTTGTATCATATCCATTTTTTTTAATGGTAATGACAATAAGTGTTTGATCTATAGTTTAAGGGTAATGGTTTATTATGATTAGGAGATCTAACAAGAGGTAAGGAAATCATATTATTGTTCACGAGCTACAACATGTTATTATGAAGGGTGTTAGGTAGAGGGGTAAATTTTCTATTCCTATCCCCAAAGGAAAAAGTGTTTGTCATATTTATAGGAGCCACTTGGTTATCAACTTGTTGATTCGGTTGAGGGGAATTAAGTTTTAAAAATTCCCTATTATGTTTCTTGTAAGGTTGGTAATTATTATGAGGTGTGGATTCAGTCTATTCAAGATGGCTAGGAGGATTTTTTATGTCACAACAATAAGTTGAATTCTAATAATCACAAATGGTTGTACATAATTGTGTGAAGGATGGGAATTTCAACATCTAGAGTTTGGTTTGGATTTTGTTTTGTAAATTGGCAATAAAAATTCATCAAAGGTCAACATCAAGAATCTTAATATTTATTTGTGAATAAAGAATTTGATATCATGCTATGAAATTAGTGAATTTCTCACCATACTTTTGTTTACATGTCATTAAATCAGCTAGGGTCATCTTGGGAACCATGTGAATATGGAAGGGGTTGTAAAAGGCATCAATAAGCTCATTGAGCGAGTTTATTGAGTTGTTCGGTAAAGAAAAATAAAATCTAAAGTAATATCCTTCAAGGATATAGGGAAGTGTTGAGCCAAGAGCTTATCTTCAAAAATGAAATCACTACATAGGGTTGTGTAAGTGGAAACATGGCTAACGAGATCTCCCTTCCCACCATATTTTTCAAATCTAGGAACTTCTATACCTTGTGACATTTGTGTTCTCAATATCTCCAAGGATAACAGATTGGTTTTGATGTATTGTGAAGTTTGAACATTGTTGTTTTGATTTAGGATGGTGATTTTTTGTTGAAGGGATTACATGTTTTGTAAAAGTGTGTTAATGATGGGGTCATTGTTCGTATTGTAAGATGGAGGGGAATAAGGTGGAGTGGTGTATGTTTATAGAGAGAAATTGAATTGTAGGTTTGTAAGGGGAGATGGTTGAGGAGATATGATATTTGAATGCAAAAATATAAAAGGATTCCCATTAGAAATAACTAAGGAAGTGTTGAAATTTCTAGTAGGTTGAATGGTTGTGGTAACTTGAGTACTAGTGTATGTAGGAATAGAGACAGGTATTACAGAAGGAGAAATTGTAGTTCCATCTTGGCTTTGAGTATTCCCCAAAGCTTGAGTACAAATATTCATGGTAGGGATGGTATTATTAAAATCATGCACATTGGTTGTAGGTAGGGAAGTCATTGGAAATTAGGTATGCATGTTATGATCCATAGGGGTTGATTATAACCACTATTAGAAAGAGATTTAGAAAAACCAAGATCCATGACGAATGGTGTATCACAAGATGGCATGAGTCTCAAACCATGTCTCACAATAGTATTTCTAATAGGACACCAAGTTGTAATGCTCATACAAGATTCAAAAACTCAATTTCAACCCCAAATGGAAAAAGGGTAAAATACAATGCAATGACCAAAAATGCAATATGTAAATGCAATTTTTAGATTATAAACAAGGTAATTTTCTGATTACACTATGCAAAAACCTAAAAATATTGTCTTATAAATACAATTTTGAAATCAAATTGATGAAACATAAATTCTGAAATCAAATTGATGAAACATAGATTTGATCAAATTGATGAAACATAAATTCTGCAAATAGTAACAAATATCTGAAAGTAGGAAACAAAAATGAAAAAATGAATGTTATAATACCCGAAAAATTAGAATGTGACCCTGATCAAGGACTCATTTTCCCTAGGGATAATGGGTCTTATGTGAGGGTTTTGAAATAATTTTTTATAGATTTTGAGTGATTTTTAGTGTTTTCTAGATTCTGATTTGATATAGCGAGTTCCAGTTTTGATTTTTTGTAAATTCAATATTAAATGCAAGTGAAAAATGTGACAAAATGACAACCTAGAAAACCTAGTTTTATTCACAGTCTTGTTTCAATTTTCAAATACAAGTTAATATGATACAATGCTATGTTAATAATATGTAATATGACTATTTTTTTTTTCAGATTTAAAGAATGAAAAATATGCAATCCTAAAACCCTTAAATGAAATGCAAACTAGACACCCTGAATGAGACCTAATTCAATGCAAAGAGATGCAAATGAATGCAAGATCTAAGTCTATGATGAAAGAGGACTCCAAAATCAGAAAATTTAATGATCAAACTTAGGTTCTCCAAAATGAAACAAAGGGAAATGGGATGTGGGGAAGCACAAAGGACCTATTTACCCTTATTTCATTTAAAATGTATACTATAATATGCAAATGAGGAACAATAATGAACTCTAACCAAAACAACATTCAAAAGGAAGATTTGGAAATTTGAAAATGTTGTGTAACTTTCACCAAAAGTCACCTTTTGAAACTCACTGAGGACTCATTCGCCCTATGGAAAATGGGTCTTGGGCTTGGGTTTCTAGAAAATGATTTCTAGGTTCTCTTCTACTAGGTCTACACTCCTAGATTCCAGGTGTTCACTTTTGGATAGCCAAAAATAAATTCTATAGAAGAGTTTATGTGATTTGACTTTTCTTTTAACTTTGACAACTTTACAACTTTCTTCAATTTTTCTCTTCAAAAGTACTTCAACCTAAATTCTGTAATCACACATCAAAGAAAAATATTGTTTTGTTAGGTGAATGGGGGTTTTCCTTGTTCAAACCCCATTTTTGTTAATTAAACCTTATAATGGGGTAAAAGTGCAAAGCTATGTCACACTTTTTTAAGGAAAAAACTAACACTGATCCAACTTTTAAACTTGAATCACTAAAAAGTGACATATATGTTTTGAATTTTGAAATGATGTAAACTAATAAAATATTTATTTTCTAGTATATTTTATGCTTTTATTTTATTTTTAAATTAAAAAATTATTTCAATATAGATTTTTATAAATTGACACTATAATTTAGGTGCCGAAAAAATGGTGAAAAAATAAAGTTACATGAGATATCAATCTTTATATAATAATTTTTTTTTCCTTCAATTTTTTTTGTGTATTTATAACTTGAAACTTTAGTGCATGGATATATTTTTTTCAATTTTGATAAATATATATTTTTAAATAAATATTAAAATGTGCACATATTAAAACATAGTTTTTTTCATTTGACGTCAACTTTCATATTATCTATTTATGTAAAATGGAAAAAAATTATACCATCTTGATATAGTTCTTTTATCTAGTGCATCATACTTTTTTCAAAATTTTAAATAAGTTTAAATATTTTTCCTTGACATGGTAATCAACCTAGTATTTTGTGTTGATAACCTACGTTTAGTAAAAATATAAATATAAATAATAGTTAAATTATTAATATATATATATATATATATATATATATATATATATATATATATATATATATTTGAAAACTAAACTTATGGATCCACAAAAGGGTATTTTTATATTTTAAAAATAATATTCTTTACATGAGTAGAAGTTGTTGAAACATCAAAATTTTCAAATAAATCTATTTTTTGGTAAATTGGCCTCAAAGTGGTGCTACATATGCATTTAGCCAACAATTCTAGTTGAAAAAGTTGTGGACATATCTAACTTAGCTAGAATGAATCTTACAAGATGATATGTTTGACCAAAATTAATTTTTAGCTAGAAATACTTGCATTCACTTGTGTTGATAAGTTGGTTGAAAGTGTGATACAAATTTGTACTATTACCCAATGAAATAATGAATCATGAAGGAATGATGGATGAGCAAATATATGTAAAAACTCACCAAACTTTATTTGAACCTTGGATAAAATCTGCAAACTAACATGAAGTGGCCTAATGAATGTAGATTTTGATCATGAAACTTGTCTTGAAACAATGATTTTGAACACTTTGATAGATCTTGAACACTACATCAACATATTAGCTCAAACAATATACATGATGCAATAAATCTTTCACATGATGATAGGAATCTTGATTGCTGAAATAATCTTCTATAAATCTTCCCTTGTAATGCCTTGAAATTGCTCTTGATCTCATAAAATTTATATTAGGAATTGTTCATAAAGTTTTTAGGTGAAACTAAGTGAAATAGCCTTGTATTTATACATATCTTAATTCTTGAAATTCAAATATCACAAGCCGAAATTGAATTGTACATTTAAAATCATTAAAATATCACCAAAAACATATTTAAAATGGGGGTCCTAGGTCTAAGTGAGGACCCATTCACCATATGGTGAATGAGTCCTAGGCCACTTACCTAAGACACACTCGGTCAATGTTAAACATTATGTAAAATTAGGGTCCTTGGTCTAAGTGAGGACCCATTTTCCCTATGGCGAATGGGTCTTAGGTCATGTACCTAGGACATCTTCCAAAGTTAAGTGTTGCGTAATGACATTTATGAATGTTAGGTTTTATCCCTCAAAAATTACATTTAATTACTTGGATTTGAATTAAAGGGGACAATTAAGGAAAAATAATGTGAATCAAATAATAAAGCCCTAGATGAATGTGAAAGTGTAAAGGTACACCTTACAACACCAAAAATAAGGCACAATTATGTTGATTTAATTTAAAAGGGCCATAAACTTAATGTGAATATGAAAAACATAGTACAACACTAAATCAAGGCATAATTAAGCTCATTTTATTATTAATTATTCCTAGATTAAGTGCGAAAAAGGGATACTTTTTCCTACACTACAACACCCATAACTCAAAACTTTGAAATACATCAATTTGAAAAATACAATAGTAAGGGAGATCTTAACAACTATGTATTGAATTTTACTACAATATGTAGTGAATTCATTTTTGAAGAAAAGCTCCTAGCTAAATTATTTCCTAGATCATTAAAATATATGGCCTTGGAATGCCTTTTCTTGTTACCGAATAACTCCATAGTTTCATTCACCCAACTTGTTAGTGCATTTCTCTAGAATTTTCAAGCAAACATTGGTCCTCAAGTGACATTAACCAACTTAGTTCATTGTAAATAAGTACCTAAGGAAAAGGTAACCAACTTTATAGGATGATATTAATTACTTTATTCATAAATCTCATATAGTCTTCTTGATGCTAGCATCCAAATAGTGTTTATAAGAAATTTGTAACCCAACATTCGAGACAAGATATTGTTGATGAAGTATCTATCTTTTCAAAATTTATGTATGACTCCATGATTATCAGATTTTGGTTAGTCAATATGAGGGCACATATTCATTGACTCCTACCAGTCAATCTAAATCTATACCTAAAAAAATTACCCATCATTCAAAAAGATTTTTCTTTTTATAAAGATAAATGCTCCTCAAACAACAAATAAAATTGAAATGCAAGTTTCCACTACAAGCAATAATCCTTATCAATTTCATCCAAGAGATAGATAATTCACACAATTTCCTAGTTCTCTTCATGTGATAATGTTACAATTATTAAGTAAGAACCTAATTCAAATCATTGCAATTAGGCTCGTTGACGAAAGTTAGAATTTACTAGAAAACTTCAATGCAAAAGAATTTTTTTAGTATCGTCATACACTTGGACATGATATGGAGTGATGCATGCATTTTGAACATCAAGGACAAGACCTCATTGATTCTAATCAAATCTATTTGGTTGGCATTAATGACAAAGGAAATGAGTCAGTCTCATCACTTAACCAAAACTTACAAATATTCACCAATCAATTACCAAGTCATTCATCCATCTTTGTACAATTTAGTGATAATGTTGAAAATAATGATATGTCTAGTATAATAATACACAATAGTAGAATTTGACAAATAAATGACTAGGTAACTAAAATTTTTAGTCACAACAACTAAAAATGACTAAATTCTACTAATTATTTGCAACTCAACTATAAATGAGTAAATACAATACTAATTTAGTAACTGAATAAAAATTATTTAGTCACAAAAATTTTAGACATGGAAAATTGACCGACACACTTGATCCTGATTACTAACATCATTCTGTCCAAAATCATACTCTCAGCTTATCATCACTTTTCATCTCTTAATTAAATAAATCATTATTTATTTAATTAGGTTTCTCTCCTTTTTTGATTAAATTAATCCTCAATCCCTCTTTAATTAAATAATTTATCTTATTTGATTAAATCCCTAAAGTCTTATTAAATTAAATAAATTAAACCTTATTTGATTTAAAACTAACATTGTCCCCTTTAGTTAAATAAATCAAGTCATTTATTTTATTAAACCCTTCCTCTCAATTTGATTTAAATAAATTCATAAATTTAAGTCTAAATTGTCACATCTCCTAATTCCTCATTATATTAATTAAACTTTTGTTAATTTAATCTTAATCTATGTCACATCCTCTAGAGAATGCAACTTGCACAATAAATCAATTACTTTGATTTATTAAATCTCCTATTTTCCCTCACATGGCATAAAAGGGGAATATTCCCTAAAATTTGAATTCAAATTCAAGTGGGCTTGGTCCTTCCAACAAGGAATTTATTTCACCTTACAAGTCCTTTTGCCTTGAGCCAAGTGGCCATAACTCCATTTTCTTCCCTCTCCAACAAGTCATTTCACTATTTTAAAATTCCACCTAATGTAATTTATTGGAACTTTGATCAAAATGTGTACAACCTTCCTCCATTCACATATTGACAAGTGGAACCTAGCCATTGGATGTTGAATGATCCCATATTGCTCAATTTCACTCTTTCTTCCAATTTGGAAATCTATAAATGAGAGACTCTTCCTCTCATTCTATCATCCACAACTTGAGTAAACTTACTATAGTCAAATTCATCCTCAAGCACATCTATTTTCATTCATTTTATCAAGATCTTAGCTAGGTTATGTAGATTTTTCATCATGGAGCTTGATTGAATCTTCATCAAAGTGGATCACTCATCAACTTTGCAACAAAGGAGTTGGGAAAGGGCCAATTTATACACATAATTTGCACCAATTCCCCCATGGGATTGAGTGTTTACATGATTAAATAGGATTTCAATTACTTTTCATGCTTTTTTCTTCATTTGTTCCTATTTTGAGTATTGTAGATGAATTTCATAGGGAATCTTGATTCTCACTTGCATATGAGCTTATTAATGTGTTTGTTTCTTGTGTTTGTGTAGGTCTAGGATTGGGGTTCACTCTAAGCTCTGAGTTTTGATCGAGATGGCACAACGATAGCTTCCTAGACATGTGTCAAAGAGGGTATGAGTAAACCAATGACCAAACGGCCCAAGACCCCTGGTATGTACCTCTATCTTGACTTTTAATTTTCACGTTTTATGTGCATTTAATAGGGTTCAAGTCAACTTTAGGTCAAGCAATGCTATATAGCACCACTGCAAATGTTCAATTGGTGCCACGTGGCTTCAAATTGTGCCACATATGAGAATAGTGCCTTCGTAGGCCAGTTAGGAGAATTAGGGTTTCGTCCAAACTCCATCGGATATGCAAATTGGACTGCACAGCGTAGTTTGGAACTCACAGCGCAGATTGGAACTAGGTTTTTGACACAAAGTCAACTGCACATGTAAATCAGGCCACACAGTGCACTTTGGAATTAAGGATTTTCTAAACTTCACTGCGGCAACATAGTTTGGAACTTTACAAAATACGCCGTATTTGAAAATAATGCCGCATTTTCTATTTTAAATGCAAAAAGTTGATGTGGGAGGAAACTTTTTAATGAGACCTCACACGATGGTTTCCCTTATGTAGGAGGACCTCGATATCCTTCACTCGAGGGAGCATAGATGGTTGGTGCTCAAGAGATTACAGGGTATGCACATATTCCTTGAGGAGCAGCTTGGTATGCTTAGCCTTTGGTTTGTTGTGTATGTTCATCCTGTTCGGACCCACTTGGGGATGATGAAAACCTTGGCAGAGTGATGGCATAGTGAGACCTCCTCCTTCCACCTTCCTACTAGCGAGGTGACTATTACACTCAAGGATGTTTGGTGAATCCTACGACTTCCCATCCATGGAGTGAGAATTATTTATAATCCAGATGTTGGTAGGGATGCTTGCCATGATCAAATTCACTTTTCTGAGGGACAGATAGAATTGGAGAGGTACCGGGGCATAGTGCCCACCTATAGATTGATTGTTGCGGCCATCATTTCAGGTCTAGTGGCACCAAATTGGTTGGGCCAATACTTCAGTCTAGGCTAGGTCCTAGCTTGGGAGCAGATGGTTGTCCACATGCAGTGCTTTTCTTGGGGGCCAGTGATGTTGGCCTCACTATACATGGACCTTCATGAGTTTGCATATCTTGACAATAGGGCCCTTGAGGTTGGGGTCACTCTACTACACATCTGGGCATGGGAGTGGATTCCAGTGCTCCATCCGGTTGTCACACTTATTTTTTTGGATATTGATAATCCTGTTGTTTGGTAGTATGGGGGAGCCTAGATTTTCTTTACTCATATGGTTATAGGAGGCATTTCCCACTAGTGATAGGTGCTCGATGAGATGTGAAAGTTTGTTTGGAGGCCCTAGATGGATATAGGCCCATGGTACAATGATCACGAGCATATATTATTTTAATAGTAGGATAGATGGATGTAGGGACACAAGCACACCATGATAGAGTGGTACCTCCCAGACAGGGTAGCCCGACAGTTCGGCAAGGTTCAGGATAGGCCGCATGATCAATATGTGGTGATCTTTTCTCATTCATCATGAGAGACAGCATTGAACCAGCCCATTCCAACACCGGAGGTAGTAGCTTCATTTAGATAGCTAGTGGCTAGGCCATGTACATATGATTAGGGGCTGGAAGATGTAGGGGTTACACAGGCTTAAAAATCTTGGTTCAGGTCTCCTCTCTGATTGACAGTTCCAAGCATAGTTCTTCCATGATGAAGGTCGAGAGGCAGATCGGCCAACAGGGGCAGAGGATAGGGAGGAAGAGGTGATGGTGACAAAGATGGTGATGGGGACAAGGGAGGAGGTGGCCCTCCTCCACATCAGACACCACTCTAAGACCAAGCACCACCGTAGGTACCAACACCACCACAGGATCAGGCACCACCACAGGACCAGGCACCGCCATGGGACTACGAACCACCATGGGACTAGGAACCACCATGGGACCAAGCATAGCCAAGCCTTCACCTAGATCAGGTACCAAAATAATATCTACCCACACAAATAGACCATAGGGATGCCTTGATTCAGCAACTTCAGGGGAAAATATAGATTTTGATGGCTGAGTGAGACCAGGCTTGTCAACAAGTTTTGGTAGTTACCACTGAGAGGGACTAGGCCCGAACCGAGAGGGATCAGGAGATCAGCCAGAGGCGATAGCCAGTGAGTAAAACCTCATCCACCTAGGGCCAAACAATATCCTTGAGAGCATACTAGAAGGTGGTTAGAGAGGTCGAGTACTATCGACAACATTATAGGTAGGCAGTGCCACCAGCTGGTCAGGTGCTAGACTTTTCACAACAGACATGGATGAGACCTCCTGAGGACCATGGTGAGAGGCCAAAGGGGGAGGGGCATAACCAACATGGCTTGTCTTTTGATCACATGAATTTTATCCATTTTTGATCCATGGGCTCTGATTATTGCCCCTATTGTATCACACACTTTGATGTATATACTTGATCCAATTTTTGTATCATGATAGTTGTATATTTTGATGATATATATATGATATGGTTCTACTTATGGGATGTTCTATGATCTATGATGCATGGATGCATTTTAATTTCCTATGTGCAATGAGATGTTTATGAAATCCTTCTAATTTATGCTTATGCGATATGATGTGTGTTTCCACATGATGTGATGATGATTATGGATGCATTTGTTTTTGTACTTTTCTATGCATTTTGATGATGATCGTATGGATGAATTGTATGAAAATGATTATGTATTTATACGCAAATGATTAATTATGCAAATAATATGCGACTGATTTGTAATGATAATGGATGATGATAATTTCTATTATGCCTTTAATGATTCATGTAATGTATGATGTGGAATGAATGTAATGCAATGACTTCTTAAGATACTTAGAATAAAAAATCTATATTATTCCTCATAACTTAAGATGATGATAATGCAAGATGATATGATGTGGTATGATCTATATGATATGATATGTATTTATGCTGATGATTTTGTTAATGCAGGGTGGATACATTAGCAGTATTCTGATTAACTATCATGATACCATGTTAGTATAGAAAGAAGATAAAAGAAAAGAGATCCAACAAGTCATTAAATGCCAATGATTTGCTTACTAGGAGTTGCGATTTTCAAAGGGCCAATTACTTTATGTTTGATAACACACATAAGTATGATGCATCAAGGTATAAAGAACCAGGATGGCGTTGTACCTAGTGTGATGGACTTTGACTCGACAATAAGATAGGAGTATTCTTGTTCACACTTAGCATACAAAACCTCTTTCAGGATGTAGTTCAGACATTCTAGGCATCTCAGACCATAACATAGAAAAGAAAGCCTTCCTATGTGGTCAAAAAGATACCTAAAACACCCTCCCTACAAACCAAACAAAGCACACACGACTAAGTTATTTTACAAGAGTATCCCAAAAGCACAACAAATAAAAAGATAATGATCGTTACCCTATTCCTTTCTCTCTAAACCTATTTTGTTTAAGCATCATCGAGAGGTCCTTGGAATGAGCACAACAAAATAAATCTAAAGAAAGGACAAAGTATATAGACAAGCTAATGTTCTTCATACCAATAGCCAAGACTACACTATAGTGGGGTACTTGATGTTGATGTCTAGTGTAGGAAGGATACATCCTAGGACATGTTGTGATCAAGGTTTTGGTGAGATATGATTTGGATGATAAGCTATTGATACTTCAATTTGATCACCTTTCTTGCTTACTAACCTAGACTTGAGACTTTGACAATTAGGCTTTCACCTTAGAACTTGCTAGAATTTCTTCCGACTGACTCACCAAAGGATGAAGGTGGCGATTGATTTATTACTAACGATGATTATTGTGAGTGAAAACGAGATGAGACAGGTGGACCATTTTGGATTTTTCAGATATTTGGATGTTTTTGGAATTTTTGAAAATTTTCAATATTTTTGGTATTTTCAAGATTTGGACCAAGAGACTAACTTAAAAACCTATCCTCGGGGTCTTGGGAGCTGATCAACAGATTAGATTTGCATACATTATACATGTAGAGATCACGTAGTTCGACTAACAACATACTCAATTTGATGATGAGAAAGATGGGCAAACAAATTGCTAGATTGCGACGGATGCCTAAGGACTGACCTAAAATGTCTTAGGGGATGATCAAAGATCAACCTTGCCTACATTCAAGCTCAGAGATGACATAGTCCGGCTACCATGTTTTTGACTTTTTCTAATTTTTTGAATGTTTTTGGATTTTTGATTTTAAGGAAGATCACCAGAATATACACGAATTCGATCCAATGTAGGCATAGGAAATTCCGCCAGTGTGATGTGATAGACTACTTCAATAAAGGCAGGACAAACTAACCTTAGGAATATGCCAAGTAGTACTAGGGTGGAACATGATACAAGCACAAGATCAAGCTATGGTATGGTTGCAAATGAATGGTTGAAGGATAGATGGAATTCAATGGATAAGTGAGTCGCGAAGGTCCTGATGGATGAAGATTTCTTTATTTATGCTTGGCGCCTATTTCTAGGTTTTCACCAAGGTACTTATCCAAAGCGCCACCGAAGTGGTTTTCACTAGAGGACAATTTTTTTCTTTACTGTTTTCAATCCTTTTTTCTGATTTTTTTTGGATTTTTGTATTTTTGTATTTTTTTGTTGTCACCAAGATGCCTGTTTTCTAGGTTTTCATCAAGGTGACCATTTTTTCAGGATATTTTCTAATGATTTTTTGTACTTTTTGTTTCTATACCTTGCAAGATTTTAGGCATAAAACTTTTTGAGATGGGAGTTATTCATGGGCTCCTGTAGAGGTTTGCCTTCTGATGTTGATAACTAGTAGGCTCCTAATTTATAGCTTGTTGTGATGACGAAAGGTCCCAACTAGTTGGGCTCAAATTTTCCTTTCTTTTTGGATTTGGTACATTCTTCTAGTTCTCTTTTAGCACAAGTTTGCGGACTTGGATGGTGCGTCTCTTGATCTTATTGTTGTAGTTGTGCTTTAGGTGGTTCTAATAGACTTGTAGATGGTTAAGGGCATCCATGTGCCATTCATCTAATAACTCTAGCTCATTTAACCTTGAAACATGATATTCCTCATCAGTAATGAGGTTTTGCAATGATATCCTTAATGATGGGAGCTCGATCTCGATTGGGAGCATGGCTTCTGATCCATAGACCAGGGAGAATGGGGTGGTGCCTATTGGCATGTAGATTCTGGTGCAGTAGGCCCATAAGGTGGGATTTAACTGCAAATTCTAGTCACGACCAGAGTCATTGACTATTTTCTTAAGGATTTTCAAGATAGTTTTATTAGTGGCTTCTTCTTGGCCATTTCCTTGCAGGTAATATGGAGTGGAAAAGCGATGTTGAATATTGAATTTGTGGCAAAGGTCACACACATAATAGTTCTTGAAAGGTGTCCATTATTATCAAAGATAATAGATTGGGGGATACCATATCGACAAATGAGATAGTTTAGGATGAACTTGGATATCTACTTTCCCGTTATGTAGGTCATGGGAATTGCTTCGACCCACTTTGTAAAGTACTCTATGGTGGTGATGAATTTGTGGCCATTGGATGAGGTGGGTGTGATTTTTTTGATGAGATCGAGCCCCCACTCTAAAAAGGGCCAAGGTGTAACAATAGGATGAAGCTCTTGAGCTTATGCATGAATAAGGTCTCCATGCTACTAGCACTGAAAACACTTTCTGACAAAGTTGTGTGCCTCTCTTTACATTGTTGTCTAGTAGTATATGGTTCTCAAAAACTTCTTAGCCAAGGTCATACCACTCGAGTGAGAACCACAAATTCCATTGTGGCCCTCAATCAAAGAAGTCAAGGCTTCCTCAATATTTAAGCAATGCAATAGGGTTCCTTCAATGCTCCTACAATAAAGGGTTTCTCCTAGGATGACAAAATGTAAGGTCCTTTTGACAAAAGCTCGTTTAAGGTTTTGGGTAATGTCGGTTGGGAGGACTCCTATTCTTAGGTAGGTATAGATTTCATGATACTAGGGATCACCGAGACCAATGATTTATCACACATATTCAAACTCTAGTACCTTGAATTCCGGTACGAGAAGCTGCTCTACCAAAAACTCTTGTTTTGGGACTTTTTTTGGGATTTCCAAGAGCAACCAAATTGTGGTCATAAAATCTACTACTCTGTTGTTTGCTCTAGGTAGCTATTCAAAGGTGACATCAATGAAGAATTATTTGAGGCTCTCCACTAATTTCTTGTATGGAGTTAGTTTGTCATCCTTTGTTTGGTACTCATCATTGGCTTGGTTGATGATGAGCTATGAATCTCCATAGACTTTGAGAGCCATAATCTGCCATTGTACTACTATCCTTAAGCCAATTACAAGAGTTTCATATTCAGCTATGCTGTTAGTGCATGGAAAAGATAGTTTATAGGATTTGGGGTATGCAGTATCCCTAGGGAGTGATGAAGAAGATTCTAGTGCCTAACCCATGTTGTGTGTATGAGCCATCAAAATACATCTTCCAATGATTTTCTATACTTATGTTGAAAATTGACCTATTTGGAAACTCTGAGATAAGTGGGTTGTCAGCGTAAATAGGAGCCTCTACCAGTTGGTCTGTAATCACTTGTCCTTTAATGGCCTTGCACTCTACATATTCAATATAATGTTCTGTCAATATCATGACCCACTTAACTGTTCATCCTGTGAGAGTGGCCTTAGAGAGAAAGTACTTTAGTGGATCTATCTTTGCAATCAGCTTGATCTGATGAGCCAACATGTAGTGTCTGAAATTTTGGGCTGCAAATACAACTGCTAGGAAAGATTTTTCTATTGGTGTGTAGTTGAGCTCATGCCCTACCATTATCTTTTTGATGTATTATATTTCTCTTTCTCTTTTATTTTCATCGTGTTGAGCTAATAGAGCACTGAGAGCTGTCATGGTTGCTGAAATATATAGAATCAGTGGTTTTCTTGGAGTAGGTGGCATTAACACTAGTGGCATAAGTAGATATTCTTTGATTTTACTAAATTCTTGGTCACACTTATCATCCCACTTATCATCCCACTTTTATGCTACTCCCTTGTGGATTAGATGAGAGTATGGGATCTTTTTATCCGCTAGTTGTGCTATGAACTTGAGAATGGATTGGATCCTTCCTTGTAAGCCTATGAGTTGTTTTATTGTCCTAGGTGCTTCCATGTTGAGGATCACCTTGAATTTTCTAGGATCCACCTCTATACCTCTCATTGATACTATAAATCCCAGGAGTTTTCCTGATTGTACCCCAAAGACACATTTCTTTGGATTAAGTCGAACCTTATATTTTTCTAGTCTATCAAAAATGGCTCTAAGAGCTACTATGTGATCCTATCTTTTCCTTGAATTGGCCAATATATCATCCCCATAATCTTCCATAGTCTTGTGAATCATATCATGAAAAATTAGTGTCATGGCCCTTTGATATGTCACTCCCGCATTCTTTAGCCCAAATGACATCATGTTCAAGCAGTAGGTGCCCCATGGACATGTAAATGTTTTCTTATGTTGGTCTTCCTTTGCTATCATAATTTGGTTGTACCCTAAGAAGCCATCCATCAGTGATTGCATCTCATGTCTGGCTGTCATGTCCACTATCATATCAATGTTGGGTAGTGGAAAATCATCCTTATGACACGCTTTGTTTAGGTCTCTAAAATCGATGAAAATACAGATGACCCCATTCGGCTTTGAAACTAGCACAAGATTTGACACCCATTCTAGATAATCAATTGGGCATATAAAACTGGAAACCAAGAGCTTTTGTGATCCCACCTTGACTAGCAAGGCTATTTGAGGGTGCATCTTTCTTAATTTTTGTCTTATTGGATTTTCCCCTGGGTAGACAACTAAATGATGAACCATGACTTCTGGATCAAGACCCGACATGTCAGCATAATTCCATGCAAAGTTAACCTTTCTTTCTCTTAGGAATGTTGATAAGAGTTCTAGTTCTTTTGTGAGAAGTGATTCAACATAGAAGGTGATGTGTGGTGTTGCTTTTGTTCCCAGATTGACAAGATTGCCCTATTTTGCTAGGACTGTTGATTTCTCTTGATGAAGTGCAGTAGGGGGGAGATTGAATCCTTCATCCTCCGGTGCCTCAAAGAGGTTTTCACCATTGGATGTGTCCTTTATTTTTAATATTATATGGTTAGAGAGTGCCACAGTGTGGTTTTCACTCAATGACCTTGAGCTTATTCTCATTCTTTTGCTTTTGTGACTAAAGGACTCAATCGTCTTAATGTAATAGGCCTGTGTGTCTAGCATGATGTCAAACCTAGCTTTGTGATCTCCACATGGTATTTTATCCCTTAGTCCCATGAACTTCGAGAGTTCCTCATCATTTTTGAATGTGTCTAGAACTGGTGGTCCTCATTGGTCATAGTTGATGAGTTATGAGTAAACTAGGTTTATTTTGTGGGGTTAATGGTCTGACTCAAAAGATGATGTGCTAATCATGAGCAAGAAGGAGTCTTCAAAAATTGTGGGTAGGTTGGTTATGGTATCCTCATCATCACTACTACTATAAATATCAATTATGTCAAAGGTGAAATTATCTAGGGGCAGACCTGTTGATACAGGTAACTAAAGGGTAGCTATTGATAACTGAGGGGGAGTCCTGATTGCTCTAATAGGGGTACCTCTTCCATGTATGGTTATACTCAGAGGGGCACATCCAAGGCCAATATTTCTCATTCATCTTTCTACAATGATGGACTTCAATCATCCATCACTATTCCTTCCAAGGATTTCATTTTTGTTGTAGCCCATACCAAGCATCATTTGCAATCTTCTACTAGCTTCATCCATGGGTAGGGTGGGTGTAGGTCTTTCATCTTGGTATAGTGAACTTGAAATGTCTCTTTTGTCCATATTTTCCTGGCTTAGATCCCCCCAACAGTGGAATCTAGAAGGGTCTGCCCTAAAAGTGTGGGAAGGTGTTTCAACTAGTTGAGGTCATCCATGGGACCTAGGAGATTGAGGTAACTCTCCTACAATAAAAGAATTTTTTCTCATTCTGTAATCTCCAGACCCATTGTCTTCGATCATGAGTTTGAATTTGTATATATTGGGGATGGGGGGTGTCTCTTTCGTAGAAGTGGAGGCAAGGTTAGATGGATCTATATAAGGAGTGGAGGGTTCCTCATAATTTTTTGGTACTTAAGGAACCTTATAGAACTTGGCTTCCAAGTTTTAGCAATAGGCGAATGGTTCAAGATCCCCATGTATTGTGACCTCCTCATTTTGATATGAAAATTTTACACATTGGTGGAATCTTGAGGCAATCACCTTCATTCCATGGATCCATGGGCATCCTAGGAGGATGTTGTAGGGTAAACCAAGGTCGAGGACCTGACATCTAGTTTCCATAGTAGCTGGCCCTACTTGGATTGGGATCTTCATAGTGCCTTGAGACACTCTTTCTTGGTCATCATATGCTCTAATGGTAATGCCTTTGTTTTTGTCTATGGAGTCTTCTGATATTCTCAAGTTATTTATAAGTTTAAGTGAACAAATATTGAGGCCCGCACCTCCATCCACCAAGACCCTTTTGACCTTTTTCTTGTGAACCAGGACTTGGAGGCGAAGTGCACGGTTGTGAGATGGTTGGGTAGGGAAATATTGATCAGAGAAGGTGAGGGGATTTTGGGTGATGATGTTACCAACCATAGCCTGGAATTTTTCCGTATCAAGGTTAGTAGAGATAGTGGATGCAACTAATGTTTCATCAAGGATTTTCCTATGGACAACAAATTTTTTTAGTAACTCCATGATAGAGATCTTGTTGGTGTTTTATTTTACAACTAAGCTTTGAAACTCTCTAAGAGGTAGCCAACCTCTATATTCAAGAACCAAAAATACCAATGGCTAACTGACAGGAAATAGAATTGACACACATTTCCCCTACACTTTAGGCTCTATCAGGCCTAGGGGGTAACCCTTCAACAAAACCTAAAAATCTAGATGCATAAGTAATAGGATATTTCTTAAAAGATAATGCTCTCACATAATTATGCCGAGAAACAAAATATATCACTCAACATTGGAAATATATTGAATGAATTTCATCAACCAACATGGAGAACATGGAAAATACGCAACTCAACATACAAAATTAAAATGGTTTTGATTTAAAGAATTGTGACCAAGCTGAGAACAACAGAAGCATGATAATGGACCAGTGCCATAAAAATGGGCTATGGAGTCATATAAATAGCATTCATCTTTTAGTGTTGAACATGCTCTGAAGGTCTTTGCAAATGTTATCACATTATGACAACCAGACCATTGAAACCTTTATTTGATAATTCTTCTTATAAATCCACCTAAAATACAACACTCCTATCATATTTGTTGAAGCAATTACACTATTCCTTGAACAATAAGCAATAATAGATGAAGTTGATATCTATTAAATTAATTACATCACTCAAAAAATAAAAGGCAACAACTATTGTAACTCAAATATAGAAACTGTGCATGAAAAAGACTCAATTAATATTTTATTATTGAATCCAAAAGAGCATTACATTCCAACAATGGAGACAACTACCAGTTAAAATATGAACATAAAAGAATAATTCATAACATACACTTTCAGATTGAATGACTAATAGTCACATTTCCCCTAGCTTTACAATCGACCCATAGCTTTTGCCTGACTTGCAAAGATTTTTAGAAAATTGAAACCCCTTACAATGAGAGAAGAAGAGAAGAAAAAGAGAAAACAAGAGCAGACCTAAAATTGATATGCTGAAGACAACTGGCAGCTCCATCCATCATTAAACAACCAAGATGAAAAGCATCTATCCTCTCTTTGTAACAAACCTTTCCCTCCAATTTTCAACAACAAATTCACTTCTCTGTGAAAATTTTCATTCTGCAGTTACCCAAGAAGTGAAAATATGCCTTTGTTTTCTCGTGAAAGTTTTATATTTCTGCTCTTTTACAATGCTAGAGTTGCACATTATATTTTGCCTCATGAAATGGCCTCATCTAATTTCTCCTTACCTTTTCCCACAATATTTGAAAGTATCACATTGTATACCTTCACCTCCAACAAAGAAAAATATTCAGCCTTATAATGGAGGCATTTACTTTTTATCCTCCATCAATGCCCTTAATGTTTTAAACTTTACTTAAAACATTTATCCATAATATTTTAAATTTCAATTTACCAAAAATTGAAGACTTTATATTCTTCCCTATTATGCTGCACAAAAAATTGCCCGTACACCCCATCTTAAAATACTTACCATTTCTCTTTCACCCATTTTAAACAATTTTACTTTCTTGTAAAATGTTCATTCACCTTAGTTGAAATATTTTCCCAACATCATTTAAAACTTGTTTTAATAAATTCACATTTTAAATGTGAAGGCTTTTCCAATTTTTGTCAAGCCCTCCAAGCTTTATCCCATACCCCATATCTTTTGATTTTATACTAGGTAACATTCAATTCACCCTACACTTTAATATTTTTCCTTGAAAATAAAATGAGGGCCTTTTCACTTTATTGGGGAAAATACATTACTCATTCCCCATGCTTACATTTTACCATGCATTTAAAACTTTCTTTTAAATGTTTTAAGAGTTTCAAAACTCATTGAACAACCTTCATACTTGAAATTTTTATGTAGAAGCCTTTGATTTTTCCTCAGGCCCACACTTCCACATGGAGATAGTTTGCAAACCTTGCACACTTTTTGCTAGCGTCATCCTTCCTCCCACGAGGTCTGCAATTCACGACTAATATCTAGCTGCATTTTAATCATTTTCTTTGTCGTTGATCTTATTTTCTTGCCCTGATCTTCACTGCTTGCTCATCTCTGCAACCTTGGCTGCCATCACTCCTACTTCCCATTTAGCTTGTACGTTGGCCTCCACACATGATTCCTCTATTTGGCGCAGTTTTGCAATGTGAAGCATCAATGTTAAAGCCTAAAACGTACCATCAAGATATTCAAGACTTGAGGTGTATGGTTGAAGCTCATTTTTTGAAGCCTTCACCTCATCATTTGATGGACCTGAGGAAGGACGGGTTTCACTACTAGTTCCAACATTAGTTCCACAAAGTTTTATTTTCCTATTTTCAGTATTGACAGGCACTTCCATTGTTTGGCGTTTAGAGATTTTTCTTTGGTTTAATAACTTATTTTTATATGATGTTTCTTCTACTAGATCTTTACTCATATTAGCTTGATCAGCTAACACATGCCTTTGTTGGGTGTCCACACCTTATTATTTAGCCTCATCATATGCCAATCACATTTTATCAAAGGTTTCTAATGCATTTTCAACAAATACATTTTGGGCACAATCAACAATTGCCTTCCAGCCTTCGGTGCGGGCTTCCAATTGTGAGTCGAACTCACTTAAGAGTTTCCAATGCCTTCTTAAATATAATTTCCTCAAACAATTTTGATACATTTTCACTATAGGTTCGAGTCCTTCTCTACACCAATTTTTGCGTTGAGCATTTGAATCCTCTACAGTCCAATGGACATCCATACGTTGCTCCATCGACCCCAGCCTCAAATCAAAGGCTTCTCAATTAGCAACTTCACGCATTGCTGACAGTCACTTCTCTACTATGCAAGCTAACCAACCTTAGCCATATGTATGCTTCCACATCCCCTTTGGATACCTCCTCTCATCTACTAGCCACGCCCTTCTAATAATTGCATTTGCTAGAAAGATTCTAATGCATTTTGAATGTATTCACTTTGTGCAACACTCTACAATATTAAATTGACTTCTCCCTTGATTGCAATGCCTCTACAATTGATCCATCATTGCATTTTCTTTAAAGTTTCTAAAGTGTTAAAAAAATCCACTTTGTGTAGGTTCTTCATGTCCTCGAGCCTCTGCAATTTATACTTGCTTGAGAGTTTTTGGGGACCTTTCAACAGTCCAATCTGTGCATAAATCACAATCATAACATTGCATGAGACCAAATTTTGCACAATTCTAGGCACACTAGATTCTCTCATTATTGCAGTCATGGCATTTATCATTCTTGCCCTCCATAATTTGCTAAAATTTTCCAACGCCTTTTAAACAAATCCATTTTGTCCATATGCTCTGCAATGGGCACTCCATGGTGTTGACCCCTTTCTTGTTGGAGCCATTCATCATTTGAAAGCCTCAGAGGCTTTTTCAACATATTCAATTTCGATACATTTATTGCCAGCCCCGCCATCTATCATATTTACAGCGCATTCTTTCCAATATCTGATGTCACTCCATTCATTTGGTATGGAGGCTGCCAAGAGATAGCTCACTGGTTCCCTGCTCCAATTCTCCCATTCAATGCAAGATCTCAAATGATATCGTTGTTGAACATTATGTCATCCCATAATAGCATTGCACCTATATAAATGATTTTCTTTCAGTATTGTGTAGTTGTTCAAGCAACCTAGCGAGATCAAAAGTATCTCTTTTACCATCCTTGAAACAATTACAACCTTGACTCAAAAGCATGT
This sequence comes from Sequoiadendron giganteum, assembly GCA_007115665.2. NCBI lineage: Eukaryota > Viridiplantae > Streptophyta > Pinopsida > Cupressales > Cupressaceae > Sequoiadendron > Sequoiadendron giganteum. Next base: position 800,959,712 of record CM021101.1, read on the forward strand.
TGGGTTCCATGTGGGCCCGACTAAACTTTTTTTTGTTTTCATACAAATTTCATGCTCAAACTGACTTTAGGCAGATTCTAAATGCTTCTGGAGTGAAAACTTGAAATGGGTTTCCATTAAAATCTTCTTTTAGGCACTTTTGCAAAATGGTAAAAACTGGGCCAGGTTGACTTTGGAATCACCTTTGAAATCTAGTCGAACGACCTCTGGGAGACATAAAAACTTGTAGACATGTAGTCATTTGACCCGAGAACATAGTGCAACAAATGGCTCAGTAAAATATGTCATGAAGTGAAAGATATTAATCAACAAAGTTGCCTAGTTGAACTTTCTGCAACAATAGCCTGTTCTGAATGAATTAAAACTCACAAAATCACCTCGTTAAAAAATATCAAATCAACTCCTGGCGAGCTGACACTGGACATAGTAGAAAATTTAGATATCCTATGTATGTTTGAAAAAGGGCTCTTCTAGAAAAATCATTGATCAAAAGATATTAGGTGTCGAAGTTGACTACCCAAAAAGGTTTCTCGAAAGGCAGGTGCAAACAGGAGAAATTGCATTTGGTTTTGATCTGTTAAAAATAGAAAATCAACTCGTGAAACTTTGAAACCTGACATACAAGTTCCTCTTGGTATGGAGAATGAAGAACAAAATTCATTTTGACTTGACAGTCATCTGGTTGCAAAATGCAAGCTCAAACGAGAGGCTACTTTGCAAAATTGAATGTTTCCAAACAACAAAAAAGTGTCAAAACCCTTCAACTTCGCTTTTTGAAACCTTGACAAAAATTATCATGGGAAGCTGAAAATTGACATGCATTTTCACATATGTCAATTGAATACGTCTGCAAATGGGTTTTGCATGAAAATCAACAGGCTCTAAATTGTAACCCTCCAAAGTGGGTCACTCAAATTGATTCATCAAGTGTACTTTTGATAGTGTATGGTAATTTTTTTGAAATAGGCACTTCAAATTTGCTAAATTTGAGAGTGTCATCAGATCTGAGTGGGGGTTCTTTTTAGCTGGTCAATGACGTTATAATCATAGGAATGACTTTCAAATTTGAGATGGGGGTCTTAGATGGCTGTGATGCCCTTGCAATAGTAATTTTTTTGCCACATGTGGTGACTCCACAATCAACATTGGCTCCTTTGACGCTAATGATAGTGACCATTTCATCTATGCATGCAACTATTCCTTCATATACAAGGTTTGCATTGGCATACTTTTGTTTCCCGTTTTTGTTCCCTTGGTTATTTCCTTGATTGTTTCCTTGATTATTTCCCTAATTGTGATTAGGCATTGGATTTTTGTATATTTTGAGATCTTGATTGCCAACGGGTTGCTCAACATTTATGATTTTATCCTCAATGATATCTTGGATGATGTTCTTCAATCTCATGCAATTTGCAGTTGTATGCCCTTTGATTTTATGAAAATCGCAAAGGAGATTTTCGTTGTACCATGGTGGTTTTGTCATGGGTTCCACATATTGCTCAAAACTGGAGATTTTGATAAGGTTATCTTTAACCAATTTCTTCATTATAGATTCGATTGGCTCCCCAAGGGCCGTGAACTTCCACTTGGGGGGTACTTATTTCGGGGAGGTGGTCCTCCTTGATTGTTCAAATTATTGATTTGATTGTTTAGAGACGGTTGTTGTTGTGCTACGATATTGGTTTGAACATTGTTGTAGGTGTGATTTTTTGGTTGATGATGGGTTTGAATATTTTTCTTGGGAGCACTGATGACAACCTTAGCATCAACCACTCCGTCATTTGTGACATTTTTGTTCCTTGACCATATGCAAGGTTTATCATTATAACTAGTGGATGAGCGGTTATCTTGTTGTGCAGGAAAAATAGATGTGCCCCCTCACATAGTGAGGGCTCTTTCGATGTTGAGCACCTTTGGGATCAATTGATCATATGTTGTAATGCATTGCATTTTTAGATAGAAAGCCAATTTTTCATCTAGATTGGCTATGATAGTGCAAACTTGTTTCTCTTCTGGCATGGTCCACTTGCTCTGGTTGGGCTTGGATCACCATCTTTGCAAGAAGGAGGTGAATAGCTCTCCTTTTCCTTGTTTGAGTGTTGATAGTTCCTCCAAACTAACATTTGTACCCATGTTGAATGCATAGGTTTTGAGGAATGCGTCCACCATTTATTGGAATGTTGTGATGCCTGTGGGTAGGCGAGAGAACCATTCCATGGCAGGACTAGTCAAAATCCGAGGAAATAGCTGCATTAGGTACGTGTCATCATATGTGACTTCCATTGAATGCACTTGAAACCCCCTGACGTGATTTTCAAGGTTTCCCATCCCATTATATTTTTTGAATTTGGGGATTTCAAATCCCTTCGACAATTGTACCATTGTAAGACTTCTATCAAAAGGATAGGGGAAAAAATTGCTCGGCGTTCTAGTTGTTTTTCTTGACTGAAGGTCCAACACCTGTTGCTAGAGCAGTTTGATCTGTGCTAGAACATTGTTTTGCGAATTAGGAGGTGGGATGAATGTTTTTTGAGGTGTTTGCGGTGTTTGATTATTGAGTGGGGTATTGGTTGGGGTTTGTTGCAAGCTTTGCTATGCATTTAAGGCCTGCTGATATGCCTACATTTGTACTGACAATGCTTGTTGTTTGTCCTCTTGCTGTTGTTCCAACAAAGCTTGTTGTTGGTCCTACTGTTGTTGTTCCGACAAAGCTTGTTGTTGGTCTAGTTGTTGTTGTGCCAACAAAGCTTGTTGTTGGTCTAGCAGCTGTTGTGCCAACAAATATTTTTGTTTAGCTTGTTGTTGTGCCTGAAAATCTTGTAGGGCTTGTTGATATGCATGTTGATGGATTTCTTGCAGTTGTGCATGGTATTGTGCTTGTGCTTGCTGAGCCTAGTGCTGGGCTTGAGCTTGAGCTTGTGCTTATTGGGCTACTTGTGCTGCTTGCACAACTTGTGCAGCTTGTTTAGCTTGTGCGTCTTGTGCGGCTTGTGTAGCTTGTTGGGCAACTAATTGCTCTTGCACTTACTGAGTAGCCAGTTGTGCAGCTTGTTGGTTTTGTTGAAATACCCTTTGGTGGGTCACTTTTTGAAGTGCCTGAATCATGATGATGAATGAATTCGTCATGTTAGCTTTTGGTGGAATCAACGGTGGATTTAGAATGGTGTTGACCATTGTGGTGAGTGGAAGGGTCATGTTGGTGATCAAGGTTTGGATTGTGGGTGGTGTGATTGAGACCCTTGGTTCTTAGGAAACCAAGCTTTGAGAGATTTGGGGATTGGTGGATGTGTTGACCGTTGTGGTGGCTTGAATGGTTTCCATCTATTGTTGCAATATTGATGACAAAATGAGGGGGTTGGATGTGATGCTTAGATTGCTTTGGTTTGGTAGATTGGTGGCGGGTAGGGGGGGAAGGCCCAACCCAAAAGATGATACGAATTTCAAAGGTAATGGAGGGAATGGTGGTGTATTCCCTTGGAAAAGTGATGACGAGGAAGGATCAATGACTCCCCTTGTCCTAAATAACCCAACCTCTCCTTGTGAAATCATGGGGAGAGAAGTTTGTATATTCATCAGATAGATTGGTGTTGCATGAAATGAGGATGACTCTGCATGATTATGGAAATTAAGTGGAACATACGGGTGTAATTAATTTACCAGAATGGAGTTATCCGGAGTGGTGTTGATATTCCTTTCTCTGTTGTATACAAGGTGATGCTTTTCTATTGCACGAAGCATGGCGCTTCCCTTGTTAACAATTGGTGGGATTGAAGTGATTGTTGATATGATTTGGGGAATGTCCTGAGTGATGTTTGGAAGTGATATTAGAGGTATGGTCACAAGAGGCCTTTCTATATTGGTACTCACATCAAATTCAGAAGGGATTTTAGCCCCTTCTTTTGTTAATGCACGTATATATATAGAGGGATTAAGTTTCAACATGGGGTTGATGATTCTATGATTCTTAGGTTTTTTGAACCATTTCAGTTATTTCCTCTTGCATCATTCCCAAGTCATCATCGATGATGTCCTCTACATGGATGTCCTCTTGAGGGTTTTGCGATGGCAGAGAGGAGTTGTTTGGAGGGTTTCTTGATCCTACAAGGTTTATTTCAGGATCCTTTTGACTTAGGCCACTTGAAGTTGATGTTTCCTTAGTGATTTCCATGTTCCTCTTGTGTTGTGATGTTTTTTGAACCATAAAATAGAGATCGTTTGATCTTAATCCTGGGCACAAAAAGGAGAACTAGGAAAGCCTAAGGATCAAAAGTGATGATGGGGATGAGATAAATGGAAGATGGATGATGCGGATGAATGAAACTCTTGAAGAACCTTGGGGGGATGCTCAACATTTTAGGGCTTGAATTTATTTGATTTTGATAGTTTGACTAGGTGTTTTAAGACAAACAATATGATAATGAACTTGTAAAGCCTAGGAATTTGTGTTATCCTAGAGAAAGCTTGTACAGGAGAGTGATTTGACTAAGTGTGTTAAGCCAATCAAAGTGATTTTTAACTTGTAGACCTTAGGAAGTTGTGTTATCCTAGAGGTAAATTCGTTCAAGAGGATTGATAATTTGACTAAGTGCATTAAGTCAAACAAGGTGATGTTAATTTTGCCTATAAGTTTAGCATGAATGATGTTTCAAAGTTTTCAAGAGTTTTCTGGTGAGATGAGATTTGATTTTGATGATTGAGGGATGCATGAGAGTGATTATTTTGATCCTAAACTTGACCTAGACAAGACTCTTCTTACAAGACCTTGGTATTGAAGAACATGACATACTTCTAAGTGAGAAAAGAAAACCTTTGAAAAAGAGTTGTATTCTATTGATAATAGAACTCATACAAACTTGGGTTGTTCTTTGAAGCCTTCTTGTAGAAATTATATACCAATCTTTCTCTAACCTTAAGAATCATAGAAAGATGCTCTTCATGAGACTTTGGACTAAGATTCTTGAACCTTGGTTTTTGGATTTTTATTTTATGGAAAATCATTTGAGAGAACACATTTGCGAGGTCCAATTGTCCTTATCTTTGCTTAATGAGTTCCTTTTATCAAAAAATAATTTCTTGATTATGATTTCAAACTAAATGTCTATGCCTCAATTCCTTTTTATTCCACAAGGTCCATTATGTGAAAATAAAGGTTTCTAGAGCATAGTTTCTTAGGTTGACTTTAGTGAAAACAAATGATGATTAAACCCAAGTACTTAGAAACCTCTAAGGATAGAATCCATAGGGAAAGAAAGAGCACTTTAGGTTTGTCAAAGGATATTTGTTTCCTCCAAAGGTTTGAAATTTTGAAGCTTTTGTGAATGTTTGTTTCCCAATGTTTTAGATCCAAGCAAAGTGTTTTGATTTTAATGATATGCACATCCCTAGGCTAAAAAGACAATATTTGTTGGGTTCCCACTTGGATAATTCTAGCTACGCATATTCAGTGCGAATGATTAGATGCTTGACCAAAATGGCTCCCCCTTATAGTGCACTCACTTCTCAAGTCAATCAGGCATCAGTACCCATGAATCTCCCATGGCATACTTTTCACCTCTAAAACAAAACTGCATGTATACATGGGGTGGCTTTAAAGGATGTGACCTTTTGCACCAAAAAATAGATAGGATTTTGGTCTTTTCTAAACAAGGGGTTTTAATGTGGGCATTCCGTTTGTGGGGGACTATCTAGTACGGCGAGAGACAATTGCTCCCCTTTTCATTGGAATAATCCTCGTGATATTGGCCTTTGTTCCAATATCCACACTTATATCCTAGGTGGAAGTAACTTGAATTTAGCATGTTCCTAGTTGTGTCATTCCCTTGGTTGATTACTTTTACCCACAAGGTAGGCCCGCTAAGATAAACAAAAGAAAGCAAGCATATCCCGTAGTTGAATCGACCTTCGTTGAAAAACAAAGGGAGAACACTCGCAATATGCCACACTCACACTCACAAGATTGGTTTGATTTTAATCCCAAAATGGAATGTGGAGGTAATTAATTTACTCAACTTAAGATCACCAAAAGGCCTTTTGATTCTCAAGATCTTTGTGAGGTGTGAGAGAAGCACATACGTCCTTTTAATGGTATTATTTTGAGTAAGAAATTACAAAACAAAATAACACTTGTTCATTTTAAATCCACAAAGAAAAAGTGAATTATTTTTATAGTACCAAATCAAATGTGGGATTTGCCTTGTTAAATTCTTAATCCTTAAACCAAATCTAGTAAGTTGTTCTAAAGTTCTTTTTAAGCCTTTTGTTAAAAAAATTGAAATTTTTTGTAGTGTTATTTTTTAGAGCCCAAAAGAAATTTAGTGTGTCCTAAAAGCATCAAGGATAACACATTTCTTAAGAGATATTGAGAATTCTCTAAGAGTGTTAAATAACACTAAAGTGTTTAAAAACACTTGGTATAAGATGAGAATGATGTCATAATGTAACCTTCCACTTTGCTTTCCTCCTTGACCTAACTTGCAAAATGATTAAAACTAGAAGATATAGAGACAACAAATAGGTTAATAGCTCAAAAAGCTGAAAAAATTTTGAACTTTTTACTATCACCCTGTTGGAACTGTGAAATTTTGGCAATTTTATTCACCCTTCATGATTATTAGTTTCCCAAAAGGTTCATAATATAGACATAAAAATCCTCACATGGAATCTTTTACCTAAACCCATTTTAAATTTTGTCATAAAGCCCCATAAATTTCATTTGGCATTTAAACATTAACATATGAAAAATCGGCATAAGTTGATGCAGGTCTCATCGATGATAATATACATATCCTAAATATATCGGAGAGACATCAGATAGGTCATACCGATAAAGTTATACACTAAGAAAATTCAGATTTGTATTACTTATTGGCAAGACAAAAGGTATGAGAGTGACGGTGTAAGGTCATATCGAGCTAAGTTACCTTTTGCCGATTGGAGTAAAGTAAAATCTATCGGAGAGACTTTGGTTGTCGAAAAGAGATTTCAAAACATTGACTGAAGTGTTATTGGTCCTGTTGATAAAGAAAAGGGAGGACTCACTCGGTGAGACAAATGATGCCAGGGAGAGTTCGGAAAGTCTTACCGACCCCTCGGGTTATGCCGAAAAAATTGAGCATAAAGAAATAAAGGATGTTGAGAAGACAATGTATATGGTCTCGCCAAAGAAAAAGCGTATCGGTGAGACATGTCACCATAGGGAGATCTAAGAGACATCATGGTGAGTATCATTTTTCCAATAGGACAAATACTTGGTCTTGGCGACATAAGTCAATAAAGTGAACATCTTGGTGAGATGAACAACTTTCGGAGTAAGGTGAAGAACTGCTGGCCCGATTCATTAAGTCTGGGTGATAGTTGCTTTGGCAAAGGTCATGGTGATATAAAAAACTAAAAGGAAAGAAACTATTAGGGAGACTTGTGATGTCAGAGAAACTACAAGACATCTTATGGATGGGTGAATGTTGAATAGGTGGATTGGCCAGAGATTTGAAATGTCTTGCCGATATGAGCCCTGATGTGAGCACATGGTTGAGTTTGAAGCTAGAAAAAAGAGAGAATATGAAGATGAACAAGGAGCCACACTCTATGAGGGCGGTCTTGAGTATGATGATACATTCAAAGGAAATCATGAACTTACGACACAAGATGAAGAAGATACATAATGTTATCAAATGAGACAACATGCAAAAAGATTAAGGTTAGAGTACGAGCAACAGCTTCAAGTAATGGAAGAATTGAGAAAGATGAAGTTACACAAAGCAAAAATCAAAACATCAGTGATTGAATCACCCAAATATACACCCCCTCATAAAAGCAACAATATGAAGCCATTGAGTCCCCCTCAAGCCCACTGAAATCAGCCTAGAAATCAATATAGAAACACAAATGCTCCACCACAACACCAAAATATTCAACCACCTCCTCATCAAAAATATGCACCCCCAAAAGCCCCGCAATATATGGAAAACAACAAACCACTTTACCAACACTAGCATTTCCAAAATCTCCCCTCACAATGCACAACTATGATTAGACAATTTGATCTTGTTGGATTTTAGATCTACCCTTACCCACTAGACAACAATTGGAGGAACTTAGTCCCTAAATTCATAGGAAGTAATGCAGTTACAGCTGAGGAACATTAGAGAAATTTTAAAGCAGTCATTCAGGACTTGGACATGCAGTATGAGGATGTACAAATGAGACTATTTATGATGTCATTGATTGAGGATGCCAGAGACTAGTTTAATAGTCTACCAACAAAATCCATTTATTCCATCCAAGTATTCCATGATTAATTTCTTCAACAATATGGAAATCAATGTGCATCAAATTTTTCCTTACATGAGTTAGTGACAATCCAAAAATATCAGAACGAGTCAACCTTTGAATTTAACCAAAGGTTTGTTAAATTACACAATAAAATACCTCAGGCATCCAAGTTGGCTGATCCTAATGCGTTGAGTGTCTATGTTAAGGCCTTTGACCCCAAGAAAGGATATGAATTGAGAAACAGAGGTCCTAGGAATCTGGCTGAGGCCTAGAAGATAGCCTTAACCATTGAAAATAATAGGAAATTTGCAGGGATGTTTTCTAAAAGGGAAAACCCTAGGGTTCCTCAATATGCCCCCCCCAAATAGACAAGAGAACACATATTGGAATGAAAGACCAAGGCTGCACAACATGCCTTATAATACCAATTGGAAAGATGGGAAGCTAGTAAATGACAGGCCTAGAAATAAAGAAACACTAGATCCATTAAAAAGAAAAGGGGCATACATGGTAGATAAAAGTCCCTGGTCTTCAGTCCATTATGCACCACATTCCCTTGAACATTGTTTAACAACCCAGTCAATACCGGAGGAAGAAACACATGAGGATGATGGTGGTGAAGACCAAAATGTCTACCCAACTTCCCACACTCTTAACCCTTTGGAGTAGGAGTATGCATCTTCAAAGGAGTTAGGATATGAATACAATGTGGATCACCAAAATACAATGTTCACATGGCAAAGCAACATCTTTTCTTCGATCATGAAGAAAATGATAATGAGAAAAACCCCCCTATTGCATCAAGTCAGATTAATAGATGCAATATAAGAAGACCCAATGAAGAAGACATTAAAAGATTGACAATTGCAGGAGTGGAGGAAGCCAGAAGCAAATATCATTTGAGAAACAGAATGGTGAATAAAGATGAGGGTGTCCCAAGAGGGATATTTAAAGAAAAATAAAAAGGCATCAGATAAGACATCAAAATGAATTGATGATAAACAACCAAACAAAAAGGAAAAAAAATAATCCTCTAAGGAGGAAAGTAAGAAATTTCCCATTGAAAAGCAAAATCTAGACCAAACATCCAAAGGGGAAAAGGAAGGAAATAAAGGAGAATGCACTGAACCTAAAAAGACAATCAAAATGGAAGGTACATCCTTTGATTTTATACAAGCTTTATCTCAATTGAAAATGTCTATACAATTAATTGAACTGATGAAAATTAAATATAGGGAAAGTACCATACAATTAATTTCTAATGGAAACCAAAATATAAGCCTTGAAAACAAAGAGGTCTTTGAGGTAAATAATAAAAAGGAGGTAAAAATCCCAGAGGCCTGCCTAATGAACACACGCCAAATTGACACATTTTTGACCACTTTACTCATAAGCCGAAAACTAGTGAGAAATAGCATGATAGACTCAGGTGCCTCTATGAATATCATGCCAGTAGGGGTAATGAAGCATCTTGGTTTATGTATAGATGTGGAAGGATTAAATGCTATGCTATGGATAGCAGGCCTGTCCCAGTTGTGGGAATCATGAAAAATGTGGAAGTAAGGTTAGCAACTTACCCACAAGACGCTAACACTATTGACATAACTGTAATTGATACACCTCCCCAGTTTGGGATGCTTCTATCGAGATAGTGGACTGCTATAGTAGGAGGCAATGTACAGTTTGAACTATCATATGCCACCATACTAGTGTATGGAGAAGAGGTAAAATTGTATAGAGAACATAGAGTGAATCAAATTGTTGAATATGCTCCTCAAGAGCCATTGAATTGCTTTTGTGATGTTGATTTGGGAAGTTTAAGAGCGGAACTATCTCAACCTGAGTTGGAAAGAAAAGATCCAATTGACTGGAATATTTCTGAAAATCAACAAGGAATATGGAAAATGTACTTTGATGGAGCTTGCAGCCAAGAGGGTAATGGAGCTGGTATAGTTTTTATATCTCCTAATAGTTCAACTTATAAATATTCATTTTTGTTAGCATTTGGATGTACAAACAATGTAGCAAAATATGAAGCTTTGTTGACTGGATTGAATTTAGCTATTAAACACAAGATCAAAAAATTAACAGTTTTTGGAGATTCAGAGCTGGTTGTATCTCAAATCAGGTCAAAATATGTAGCAAAAAATAAAAGAATAAAACAGTATAGAAATGCAATATGGGATACAATTGAACTATTTGATGCTTTTTCCATTGATTGGGTGGACAGATCAAAAAACATAATGGAAGAATCTTTGGCAAATGTAGCATTAAAACAAGATGATATCACATTAGCAGGAGTGTCTCAAGTGGAATTCAAAACAAGACTTGCAGTACCTGATAATATATATAGTTGGTAGGTTTTCAATGATGACACTGACCTTTTGAAATTCCTTCAATATATAGACTAGTATGAGGCTCAGGAAATTGATTTCAACGCTTTTGTGGAAGAAATAAATGGAGAAGAGACAGTATTTGGAAAAAAGGTCTTGCAACTTAAGACTAATAAACTTCCCAAGGGGTTGGTAGCATTAGAAAGAGTGTATGATGGAGGTGATCGATCCCTTATAAAACAAACACTAGTCAAAGGGGAAGATATTGAAGAAATAAACTTGGGGACCAAACTGTCACCAAGGAAGGTATATATTGGAAACTAAAAGATAAGAAAGCCCTACTATCTCGTAGAATGTGAAAGCAGATGCAAAGCCATTTAGACAAAAACAAAGGCCCATTAACCCCACTCTGGAACCAAAAATGCAAGAAGAATTGACCAAGCTTAGAGATAGAGGTATCATCAAACCTGTGAGGCACTCAACATGGGTATCAAACCTTGTTCCTGTTAGAAAGAAAAATCGAGATATAAGACTGTGTGTAGATTTCAGAAATTTGAATGTAGCATCTCTTAAAGATAACTACCCACTGCTTAACATGGAAGCCATACTGCATAAGGTAACTGGATGTGAGTTGCTATCTATGATGGATGGTTTTTATGGTTATAACCAGGTTAAGGTCAAGGAATGTGAGCATTACAAAACAACTTTCACAACCCCATGGGGAACATATGTATATGTGAGAATTCCTTTTGGTCTCACTAAAGTGGGAGCAACCTTTCAAAGGGCTATGGACTTAGCATTTTATGATTTGATCAATGCTATAATGGTGGTATATCAATATGACCTCACAACTTACTCAAAAAGGGATGAAGATCATGTAGGGCACCTTGAAAAAATATTCATTAAAGCTTTAGATTATGGCATCAGTTTGAACCCTAAGAAATGTTATTTTTCTGTTATAGAGGGAAAGCTCTTAGGACACATTGTATCAAAAGAAGGAGTTAGGATAGATCCTGAGAGAGTTGAGGCTATAGATAAGGTTCCTATCCCTAAAAATGTGAAAGCCATCTAGTCATTCTTTGTGCAGATTAATTTTGTTAGGAGGTTTGTGTCTAACTTTGCTGAGACTGTCAAACCCATATCAAAAATGTAAAAAAAGGGACAAAAAATTGAATGGACCCTAGAAGCATTAGAAGCCTTTGTATCCATTAAAAGAACCATTAAGGAAGCCCCTGTCCTCAAGTCTCCTGATTTCACAAAACCTTTTCAGATATTTTCATTTGCTTCTCTGCATACAATAGTTGTTGTCATGTTATAAAAAAATGAGGATGGTCATGAACAACCTGTATCTTTCTTTAGTAAATCTTTACAGAGATCATAATTGAAGTATGACATAATGGAAAAACAAGCCTTTGCACTGGTGACGGCTACAAAAGCTTTCAAGCAGTATCTTGTTGGAGCCAAAGTAATTGCATATGTTCCTCACACAGCAGTCAAAGACATCTTAACACAATCAGAAGTGACAACAAAAAGGTGCAAATGGATTAATAAAATTTAGGAATTTGATATGGAAATACAAATTACTAAATTGATAAGAGGCCAAGGATTGGCCAAATTAATGGCAAAAACAAACATTGAGGAAAATCAAATCTGCAATGTACAAGGAGAAGGAAATGCAATTGCAAGTATTGAGCATACACCCTGGTACATAGACATCATGCATTACCTTAGGAACACAAAATTCCTAAAAGGACTCAATGATTACCATAAAAGAACTTTAAAACTACAGGCTTCTGAATATGTATTTATAGAAGGAGATCTATTTTGGAAAAATAGAGATGGAATGTTACTGTTATGTTTGGATGAATCACAAGTTGATCATGTTCTAAAAGAAATGCACGAAGGAGTCTATGGAGGACATTATTCAGCAAAGACAACTGCACATAAAATCCTCAGGGCAGGTTATTATTGGCCAAAAGTTTTCAATGATTCATTTTCATATGTAAGGAAGTGTGAGGTGTGCCAAAAGTTCTCAGGGAAAATGAAGTATGAGGGAGCTCTACCATGCAGACCTATGCAGGTTGAAGCCCCTTTTCACCAATGGGGGATTGATTTCATTGGATAAATACAAGAGAAGTCGAGTGGACATAGGTGGATACTAGTGGCCACTGATTACTTCACCAAATGGGTGGAGGCAATCCCAACCAAGAAAGAAACAAGTAAAGTTGTGATCAACTTTCTAATGGATAACATTATTACTAGATTCGGTACACCATTGAGAGTGATTACAGATAATGGTATGTGTTTCAGGTCTGATGAGTTCAAGGAGTTTTGTAAGACATATGGTATCAATGTTTCTTATTCTACTCCATATCATCCATAAGCTAATGGTCAGGTAGAATCTAGCAACAAGAGTCTTTTAAAAATCATAAAAAGGATGCTCGGCAAGAACAAAACATCTTGGGATTCAAAGTTAAGATTGGTTGTATGGGCAGACAAAATTACTATCAAAAAGGCAATTGGGAGATCCCCATATGAATTAGTCTATGGAACACAAGCTAGGATGCCTTTGCAAAATTTATTACTAGTTTACAAATTTATCCTTTAGGAAGATATAGATGTTCCTGAACCAATAGAGGAGAGAATGGAGCAACTTGTAGAATTAGATGAAATAAGGAGAATAGCTCAAAACCAGAACATAAAACTGCAAGCACAAATGAAATATTTGTTTAAAAAAAAACAAAAGATAGAAAATTTGAAAAGAATGATCTAGTATTGATGTGGAATACTAGGTGCCAAGAGAAGGGAAAACATGGAAAATTTGAGGCACTATGGTTAGGAACTTTTGTTATTATTGGCAAGAAAGGAGAGGATTCATATTATTTGCAAAATATGAGTGGTGAAGAACAGGAGTTGCCTGTACATGGGAAATTTCTATAAAACTTTTTCTCTCAAAAGTCACAGAGGATCAAGGGTTGCCAGTGCATGGACAACTTTTGAAGAAAAATTTCTCATAAAAATTTCCATGCACAGTAGTATAGGAAGTAAAGGATACAGGAAATTACTAGTACATGGACAATCCTGGAAATCCTTATTTGATCTTTTTCCATGTACAGTAATTTAGGATCATTTTCTATCTCCATTTTCCTTCATCCATGATGTTTGGTCTACTCTCCCAGAGATCTGGATCCTTGCAATGATCTCACAATCATTCATCTCTAGACGGAGCCACTATTGGAACTGTGAAATTTTGGCAATTTCATTCACCCTTCATGATTATTAGTCTCCCAAAAGGTTCATAATACAAACATAAAAATCATCACATAGCATCTTTTACCTAAACCTGTTTTAAATTTTGTCATAAAACCCCATAAATTTCATCTGGCATTTAAACATTAACATATGAAAAATCGGCATAAGTTGATGCAGGTCTCATTGATGATAATATACATATCCTCAATATATTAGCGAGACATCAGACATGTCATACCGATAAAGTTACACACTAAGAAAATGTGGATTTTTATTACTTATCAGCAAGACAAAAGGTATTGGAGTAATGGTGTAAGGTCATATCGAGCTAAGTTACCTTTTTCCGATTGGAGTAAAGTAAAGTCTATCAGAGAGACTTTGGTTGTCGGAAAGAGATTTCAAAACACTGACCGAAGTGTTATTGGTCCTGCCGATAAAGCAAAGGGAGGACTCACTCGGTGAGACAAATGATGCCAGGGAGAGTTTGGAAAGTCTTACCGACCCCTCGGGTTATGCCAAAAAAATTGAGCATAAAGAGATAAAGGGTGTCGAGAAGACAATGCATATGGTCTCGCTGAAGAAAAAGTGTATCAATGAGACATGTCACCACGGGGAGATCTAAGAGACATCACAACAAGTATCATTTTGTCGACGGGACAAATACTTGGTCTTGGCGACATAAGTCAATAAAGTGAACATCTCGGTGAGATGAAAAGCTTTGGGAGTAAGGTGAAGAACCGTTGGCCCAATTCATTAAGTGTGGGTGATAGTTTCTTCGACAAAGGTCATGGCGATATAAAAAAATAAAAGGAAAGAAACTATCGGGGAGACTTGTGATATCAGAGAAACTACAAGACATCTTAGTAGATGTGTGAACATTGAACAAGCGGATCAGCTAGAGATTTGAAATGTTTTTCGGATATGAGCCTTGATGTGACAGTGAGAATTTCAAAAAACTTGCAGCATTCATGTCTCAGTAAAAACATTGATGGTGCCATGAAGCGTAGAAGATTTTGCATATCAGGGTATGCGCAATTGAAATCATTGTCTCACATAATTCAAGGTAGAGGAGAGCAAGGGAACCAGTAGAGAAATTAAGGAATTCACCTGGCTTGAATTTGCAAGAAAGTTACAGAAATTTTCTCATCCTCTCAGAATTCATAAAAATTTGAATTATGGAAGGCACTAGTTCAGGAAAACTAAAAGGAAGAAAACCCAGGGAGGGTAGCCAGTCAAAAGCAAAAAAGCAAAAGACTGAATTGCAACCAGAGGGAACTGAAAGAAAACCAAATCAAGACCTCATAGACCAATTACCTGGTTTTGGGCCTAAAGCTAGGCGTTTTGCATAGCTTAGAGCGGAAGTCGACAAATTGGACGACAAATATAAATTTATAAGGGATGTTTGGACTCCAATTAGGGGCTATGAATTATTCAATTTCCATTATCATAGGAGAAATCGCTTTGAGCCGGTATGCAATCCATGGAGGCTCAATTTAGGGTAATTGGTTTGCCCTAATGTTTTTATTGATGTCGAACTAGTAAAATTGTTGGCTGGACATTATGATTCAAAAAATAAGGCTATATGTGATTTGTTAGGGAATCTGATGATACATGTATCTGAGAATGTAATTGCTGAGGTCTTCAGGATGGAGGGAATATGCAATGAGAAAATAATAAGTGAGGAGCTCGATAGTGAGTTCAGAAGGATGGACACCATATATAAAGGGTGGAGGTTATCCCTACACAGAATTAGGTGTCATGGCAAACCTACTCCAATGGAGGATAGTGAGGGACCACTGTTTCATGTAGATCTCTTCAAACCCTACCTGAAATACACTTACTTTTCAGTAGGACAAGTATTGGGGATGGAGGTACCTAAGCATATGGTGGTTGTGCCCATGGTGATTGCTACAGACATTCAATATCACAATTGTAGATCATTTGATTATGCTGCACATGTTTTTAAGGAGCTGGATGTAGGCTTAATGGTGATTAAGAATGGTGCTTATGTTCTCCATCTCAGGAATTATTCACTACTAATGCACTTAGTGTTGTATTTTGGACAAGAGTTAGGTTTATGGCCCTAGGAGCTGAGGATTTCACAATTGGATAAGGAGGGTAGGCCATTGCCTGTTCAGTTATGGACTATTATTTGGGACAATAGGTTTGGTAATTCAAACTTCTTGCATTTTGAAGAATTTTTTGTGAAACCCTTGTATAGACTTTTCAATCATCCTTGTGATTATTCCTTATTTGAAGAAGTAAAAAATTTTCTTAGGCCTAGAGACTATAATGGACCAATCAACCACAACTGGGGGGATTGGTATTGCTTAGAGAATGCCACAATGATTAGGGTTTATGGTTTAGAAGACACACCATTCATTCTGCCCAAAAATATCCAGGATAGAATTGTGTACCTAGAAATTGTTAGGCAAATGAATTACTCCAGTGTTATGAACTTAAGTTCATATGGGAAACATGCCTTTATGCCCAATACATTATGTTTTAGTGATTTTACTTTATTACCTAAAGAAGGTTACGATTCGATTCTGGATAAATTATTGCACTACAACATGAGAAGAGCACCAATAAGAAAAAACTTTGATCCAGAAGGGTATATCCACTCTGCAAGGCAAAAAATAAAATTTGGAGGGTACCATCATCTGCCCTATAAATTTGATGACATAATCAGAAACCTGGAGGTAGAGGAAGCTGAAATAGTGATTGAGAAACATAATCAGGAGTTGGTGGATGATGAGTTGTTATCCTCCATTAAAGGGATATTAGAACTAGATATACCATAAAGCTCATTTGGGAAGGTATCAAGAATGAAAGCTCGAGATTATGCCTATGTTGCCAGAGAAATAGACGTTGAGGAGACCATGGATGTAGATACAAGACATGAAGACTATAGGTATTTTATATCAGATGATGAATTTATAAAGACCCCGGAGTTTAAGATGTTTTTGTATAAGAAAAAGGGGAAAGATATAAGGGGACAAGTTGACAATGTCACTCCAGGAAATGAAGATCAATTGCTAAAAATCTTAAAGGATGAGGTAGATAAAGAAATGATCAACATGACCCCTAAAAAGGGAAGCGAGATGCTAGAAAAGGAAGCTGTTATGATTTTTCCAGGTTTGGATTTGAATTTTGCATTAGTTTTTGATAGTTTCTTAAAAGATTCTAATGCTACCCATAAGCTCAGCATAGAGAAGGTGACGGAGGTGTACACAGGATCAAGATACAATCCTAATGATGAAACATTGATGATTTGGGCCTTGTATCCTCCTCACAAGAAATAAATTGTTATTGATACTGAAAAGGCATTTGGACATGTCATGACCCTGAAGGCTGGGGAGGTTGATCCTATAGCAACTGCAGATATTGGGATAAATATAGCCAAGTTGAATAAAGCCCAAATCCAAGCATTGATTAGGGAAAGGGAGATGTATAAAACCAATAATGAAAGGATGTTGAGAGAGAATGAACACCTGAAGGACTTGGTAGGTGTTATAACAGAGCCAACAAAGATGCTCACCCAAGGTGAGAGCTCACAGAAAATGGACGATTGGGAAGGATCAACTGCATACTCTCAAGGGAAAATGGATGCACTTATTGCAGTAATCAAAAGAAGGCAGGTCATTTTAACCACTTGGTTAAATAAACTCTGGGGAAAACATTCACAATGCATGGATGCAATAAAGGAGCACAAGAGAATGGATAGCAGAATCCATAAAAAAATTGAGGAATTAGAGCAAAAGGATACTCCTAGTGGTACAGAGATTGGAAATGCTAATTGTATCATGGATAGGCACAAGGATTTCTTTGAGGAGTTGTAAGGAGATGTGCATGGATTGACAGAGGCTGCCAAAGACAAATTGACCAAGTTATGTGATGATGAAGGGAAACTGAAAGAAGTGACTACGTGGAAAAGTGAATGCAAAACAATACTCCAGGAGATTTTGAAAACAATCACTATGAAGGATGTGATATTGGATGAAGCATGTGAGCAGAATGAGTGAATGGTCATGATAGAGATTGTGATCCATGATGCGTTGGGAGATGCTGATACTCATGAGCTCTAGGATTATATGGAGCATATGTCTGCAGTCCATTTGTGGCTTAGCAAAACTTAGTTATTAGTGAATTCGTTAAACTTTTATGCTTTAAAAATTTTTGAAAAGGAAATTTCTTTCGCAAACTAATGTATAAATATCCATTTTTGGTTAAATTATAAGGGGTAGAAGATAGAATTAAAATAGGATAGACTGCTATAAGAATTATATTTTCAGAAATGATGACATTCGAGGAGGCTATGTTGCATGTATGAATTTTTAAGGAAGATAATGAAAGACTGTTGATTTAGTGGTTTCATTCTAGTATCAATTGTTTGCTAGATTCTTGTGATGATTTGATTGTCTCTAATCTGATGTTTCTGGATTGTTTAAATTGAAGTATCAAGTATATATTCGATTTATCATTACACATTTTCTGTTTATGTGTGATTTGGTTTATTGGATTCTTTAAAGAAGACTTAAAATTCCTTTCAATCAATTACAATAGTTTGGGAATGTCATTTGGATCAGTAAGAAGAATCAGATAGTCAGATTTGATATTCTGCCTCAAGTAGGTTTTATCAATTACATTCTTGCATGTTTATACCAGATATAGACTCATAGTTATATGCCAAACAATTAGAGGATCTGGTAGATAGAAACCATTCATTAAAGGCTTTCATTTGAATTTGTTTTACCCAACAAGGCACTAGTCTCCCTTATTTACATTACATTAGTTTTATTCATTTCAATTGATATCTCTTAATTGAACATATTAATTCATACCTTGATATTGCATATACAAGTTATACCAAATTAGGATCATATCTTTTCACTATTAAATTGCCACTTGTGGATAGTCAGATCAAGTAGGAAGCATAAATTCAAAATCTATGTTACTCATATAGGTGCACCCACCTAGGTCTAGCAGAGCCTTAAGAGTAGAGGGTTCAACCATATCGGTTGGCATTGTTAGTTGACCAATAACGTAGTGAGAGTTTGGAAACCTCTCATGGTTCATTCAAACTAGCATTTTTGAGACCCAACACACCCATCGATGTAGTTAGCAAATGCGGAGGAGTTTAGAAACTCTAGTGATGCAATATAGCACCACTGATGATTGAGAGCAGTTCTCTATAGTAGGACATAGAGCGCAATGGTGGTGTTATTTTAGCCTAGTGACACAGTTTGAAAATTTGAATTTGTGGGTGAGAAGACTCCAGTGATGGAGTTTGGAGTTTGGAGTTTGGAGCAGTGCAATATAGTGTTGCTTGATTGATAGCAGTGCAATATGGCACCGTTGAACTGTGAGCAGTGCAATTTCCTATAGGCACAAAAAATGTCAAAAAAACCATGGATTTTTGGAAAAATGTGATGAATTTCTCCAAATCAGCCCTCCTTCTAATGCCAAAATGTGAACCCCAATCTTAGACCTACACAAACACAAGAAAAAAGCACATTAATAAGCTCATATGAAAGTGAGAATCAAGATTCCCCATGAAATTCATCTACAATACTCAAAATAGGAATAAATGAAGAACACAAAATGGAAAGTAATTGAAATCCTATTTAAGCATGTAAACACTCAATCCCATGGGGAATTGGTGTAAATTATGTGTATAAATTGGCCCTTTCCCAACTCCCTTGTTGTAATGTTGATGAGCGATCCACTTTGATGAAGATTCAATCAAGCTCCATGATGAAAAATCTGCATAACCTAGCTAAGATCTTGATGAAATGAATGAAAATAGATGTGCTCGAGGATGAATTTGAGTATAGTAAGTTTACTCAAGTTGTGGATGATAGAATGAGAGGAAGAGTATCTCGTTTATAGATTTCCAAATTGGAAGAAAGAGTGAAATTTAGCAATGTGGGATCATTCAACATCCAATGGCCAAGTGCCACTTGTCAAGATGTGAATGGAGTAAGTTTGTGCACATTTTGATCAAAGTGCCAATAAATTACATTAGGTGGAATTTAAAAATAGTGAAATGACTTGTTGGAGAGGGAAGAAAATGGATTTATGGCCACTTGGCTCAAGGCAAAAGGACTTGTAAGGTGAAATAAATTCCTTGTTGGAAGGACCAAGCCCATTTGAATTTGAATTCAAATTTGAGGGAATATTCCCCTTTTATTCTATGTGAGGGAAAATAGGAGATTTAATAAATCAAAGTAATTAATTTATTGTGCAAGTTGCATTCTCTAGAGGATGTGGCATAGATTAAGATTAAATTAACCAAAGTTTAATTAATTTAATGAGGAATTAGGAGATGTGACAATTTAGACTTAAATTTATTAATTGATTTAAATCAAATTGAGATGAAGGGTTTAATTAAATAAATGACTTTATTTATTTAACTAAAGGGGACAATGTTAGTTTTAAATCAAATAAGGTTTAATTTATTCAATTTAATAAGACTTTAGGGATTTAATCAAATAAGATAAATTATTTAATTAAAGAGGGATGAGGATTAATTTAATCAACATAGGAGAAAGACCTAATTAAATAAATAATGATTTATTTAATTAAGAGATGAAAAGTGATGATAAGCTGAGAGTATGATTTAGGATGAAATGATGTTAGTAATCAGGATCAAGTGTGTCGCTCAATTTTCCATGTCTACATAAATAAAAATGACTAAATCATTAGTCATTTATTTAGTGACAATCCATTTGAATAAATAATTTAAGGAATCAAGAATATAGCTCACCAAAATACTCTAAAAATTTAATAAAAATACTCTAAAACTTTCATTGAAATCTTATTTTCAGGCTTAGCCTGCCAAAATGGAGTTTTCATTTTAATAAACATACCTAAAACCTTCATCAAAACCTTATTTTCAAGTGTATCCTGATAAAATGGAGAAGTGTTTAAGTAAAGAATGATAGAGAATGATAAGGAGATGTGCGTGATAGGAGGCATAAGATTCATTTATGTTTATCTCATTCATTCTCTGGTCAACAAGGGTTACATTGTTCACACTACTATTTGTAATCCAAGTATTTAATTAACATATATTTGCATAATCTCAAATTCCTTCAGATGCTTTTGAAGTATCAATCTATCCTTTATAGGGTTTAAAATGCCTAAATTCCTTCATATGCTTTTGAAGTATCAATGTATCCTATATAGGGTTTAGAATTATTTTTTTTAATTTAAAAAATAAATAAGATGCTTTTGAAGTATCAATGTATCATATATAGGGTTTCAAATGATTTCTTTTAATTTAAAAAATAAATAAGATTCTTTTGAAGTATCAATGTATCCTATATAGGGTTTAGAATGATTTATTTTAATTTAAAAAAATAAATAAACGATGTATTTACCTATAACTAGATAATATGGAGATCTCCTAAATCGTCCCCACCGCACTGTCCTCTTTGGCAATGTATTCATTACTCCAACTGCTAGGGTTTTGTATGTGACATCTTTAATATCTTCATGATAGTGGCTTTTAAATATATCTCAGTCTCTACTTTAATGCTTATCATGGTAACCCTTGAGTTCCATAATCCACCTTTAATCTCTTCTAAGAATGTTATCTTAAGCTAGAATGCATAGTATGCATATAAAGCAAGTACTTCATACCTTCCATTGTTCCAAACCACCACTCACTGCTTTGCTTAAAATGTTGCCTCCATAAGCATAATAACATGTTTTAAAATCATGGTTGCCAGTGATTGACCATTAAGGTCACTACTTTTGTCAAGATATAATGAGATTTTGTCTTCAAACTAAAGGCATTATGCAAGATAACATTGTGAATTATTTTCTATGTATGATTTGATTTTCTTACACATTTACTACTTTGATAATTTCTTTTAAGATTGGATATTGCACTCTTAGCTGTAATCTCAAACAACTCACTCACTATCACTTGAAGATTCCTTTCATGAGAATTTTTCTATAAAATCAAACAATTCCCTATAGACTACCTACTTACTTACTACTAGGGACTCATTGTTTTATGGTATTGTGGGTCTTAAGATCCTTCAACCTTACTGTTACTACTTCACAATCCATAAGGTATTATTCACTATTCTCCAATCTTTGACAAGTCTCAAAGCACTGCTCAAACATGCAATCCACTACCTCCATTATACAATGGCTAAGAAGAAGAATTGAACCGATGATTACCACTATTACTTCATTTGGACAGTCATTCCCTAATTGCATTTTCCTTGTCTAACACTACCAATATCATTTGAAAAATCCTCAAGGTCAACAAGGGGGTAAGGAAATTCACTATTAAAATATCCACTTTACTATGCAAGGTTTGAGCTTTATTATCTTGTCACTGCTCAACCTATTTTTGACTGTCACACCTCAAGTGACTATCATTCTTCTTACCATAGATTACATTTACAAATTTCACTGAGCTACATAGTGTGCTTGTTATTGGCTATGATCTTTAGATTGCAAGATTTTGTTATTGGCTAAAATGTCTCAATATTTCTAGTATTGTAGCCTCACTAATCCTCTAGAGTTATGGTTTATGTTTCTATGGAGGCCCAGGGTTTGTACCCTAGTCATTCTCTTACCAACACTTCTATTTTTATTAAAAAACAACCTTAAATCTTGGGTCAAAAAATTAGCTGTCTTGACAGGGTTTTGGTAAGATCTTGGATTGTATCCTAGAGCATGTGGGAAGCTTGTGTTTGATCATTAGGGTATGTAAAACTAATCAGGAAAATGTATCCTATATAGCATGGGTCTCGATTTAATACTTTTCATAATGGTTATTAGCATATCACATTATTATAGTTTGTGGTAACCTAAGATTGCATTCAAGTATGTAACAAACTTGGTTTGTAGTTTAAGTTGTACACTTTAAAGTAACACTCATAATGTTTAGAAAATATTGATCACTCTCTAGAATATCCCATTAAACATGGGTTTTTCTTGAATTCCATACATAATTGATATAACACAACCAATCTACATATCAACCAGAGTTGTAGGCTCTTTATTGCAGCAAGAGGTAATCACTTTTAGTTAACTCCTACTAACATACTTTTGGAATAAATGTTTGATTGCATTACTTTGAGTGTGAAGAATTTTATTTTCTGCTTATAATACATTCATTAAGAGTTGTATTAGAAATATTCTTATGCTAAAAACTATCTTGTAAACTTTCTTTAAGCTACATTTAGGAGGCTTCATGGATTCTTTGTGATTTAAACTTTTGTTTTGATAGAAATGACATCAAATTATTTCTGAAACTGAAATTATTTATTAATTATGGTTTTATGATGATTAAATGTTTTATTTAGAAGGGGTTAATATGTGGCATTTTTATGTGCAAGAAGAATATATTGTGATGCAAAATTTAGGTATGGATGGTTTAGGAAAACTTGAATTTCTATTAGTGACATAACCAAGTTGGAGAGTACTCTTAGCTAGCCCGAAACACTTCTGGGAGTTTTCGCTCGAAAGAAAAACCTGAATATAGGAATTTATGAATATTCCATAAAGGAAGTTCCTACATTCTAAAGATAAAATCATTAATTTTATTTTTCCAAATTGAGATCCAATTTGAGGTCATGAAGCTCCGACAGAGAAAGTTCCTACATTCTAAAGATAAAATCATAAATCTGCTTGATCCAATTTGAGGTCCAATTATAAGGATTTGTCTTTTTAATTATACTTTCTGACATTTGGATTGATACAAATTGTTACTTTAGAATTATGGTATTGCTTTTCTTCTAATTTTTTCAACCCTTATTTTAGGAAAGAGCTCTAAAGCTGGTTCCTTCAGATTGAGACTACACTTTTCCATTATAGGTTCACTCTAGAAATACTAGAAGCTTAGGTACTATCATACTCAGGTAGAAAAGAGTTTGAGGTGAATTGCACATAGTATTTTATGCTGATATGGATATGTTATAGCATGTAGTTAATTGTTGTAGCATAATAGATAGGCTAAATAGTTGTTCATATACCATTGTTTCAAATCTAAATTGCTATAACTTATTCTAAGAGAAAATCACAGAGCGGAGTCTATACATAAGAAACCATTGTTTCAAATTCAAAATTGTTGGCTCTTTCATAATTGTTTGCTTCATTTATTTGATCTAAGGTAGCCCACTATATAGAAGATGCTCTCAAAATCATAGTAAAATCATTTATTCTGGGATGAATGTTCAAAATATTTCGCATCATAACAATGAAAAAAAGCATCAATCATTGTTGAGAATATGTGTCTCAAACTCATTGGTAGAAACCCTTATACTATCATCAAGCAACAAAGAGTTCATAAGTGTTTTGACTATGCCTTTACCGCCATACCACGGGAACCTCTTAGCTGTGTAGCGGTAGTGCAGTGGATACCGCCATACCACTGAAGCCTCTCATATTTTAGGTGGTAGTGCGGTGGTTACTGCCATACCGCACGGGTTTACTGAATGTGCAGCGGTAGTGCGGTGTAAACTGCCATACCATGGGGGTGTGCAAATTGTCCAGCGGTAGCATAGTTAACACCACCCCACGGGAACCTGTTGAATGCACAACAAAAAAATGGTGTAAGGGGAAGAGAACAACTTATTGGTGGTTTTATGAGTTTCAAGCCATTAACTGGAGGATGTTACTGACTTGGAAGGAGGTCATTTGTTTTTCTGGGAAGTTCGATGGTTGTTCAACAAGGTAAGTTGAACTAAATCAATTTTACAAACAATGAATCAATCATGGTTGTTGCTATAAATTGCAATGTATTGGAACTATGAGAAGGTTTGAGAGGTTTAGTGATTTAGTAGTTCGGTGGTTGAATGAATTGATTGATCAGTTTTGAGAGTTTCATTGTATGTTGTAAGGAGCATTGTAACAGTGATAATTCTATTTGAGATTGATCAAGTAAATACTACTGCTATAATATTGACATCTGAAGAGAGGAGTCTGTAACTTGTTTGTAATTTTATTTACTGTAATATAAGTGATCTTTTGTGGTGTGGTGGGTTTTTATCCTCAAAGGATTTTCCCACATAAATCTGGTGTCAATTGTGTTTGAGCATAATTTCTCTATTCTGTTATTTCTTTCATGTGCATTTTAATGGTATGTAATTGTAAAATTTAAAGTCATATTTGCATTCTCCTCTAAGTTTTGACATTAGAAAAGTGTTCTGCATCGGCATTCTTTCCTTACAAGTGGTATCAGAGCCTAGCCAGTTGTGTTATCCTTGTGGGTAGGTTGGGTTTTTTGTGTCAATTCTATTCAGTGGGAGTCTTGTAGAAGTTTGGTAATTTAAAATTACAGTTTGAGATGGCAATGGCAAGCACATTAGGAAGGATTGAAATTGATAAATTCAATGGAAAAAATTTTGAGTTGTGGAAACTTAAAATGGAGGAATTGTTGGTGGATCGTGATCTTTGGCTTACTGTATCTGGAATGAATCCTTCTAGCATGAAGCAAGAAGATTGGGATCTCATTGACAGAAAAATAAAAGGGTCGATAAGACTCTGTTTGGCAGACTCTATTCTCCTAAACGTTCATGAAGAAAAGACTACATCTTCTCTGTGGAAAAGACTTGGAGATATCTATCAGGGCAAGTCCCTAGTGAATAAGTTGTTCTTGAGGAATAAGTTTTACTCTTTGAAAATGCAGGAAGGAGCATCTGTTGCTAATCACTTAAATAAATTTAACATGCTGATTGCTTAGTTAGCATTAGTGGGTGTGAAAATTGATGACGAAGATCACTGTATGCTATTGTTATGTTCTTTTCTGGATTCATGGGATCACTTGGTGATGGTTATTAAACCACTTTAAAAATGGAAGATGTGGTTGCTTCTTTGTTATCAGAAGAGATGAGAAGGAAATCTTCTGAGATGGCAAAGGAGGCTCTTGCTGTTCGAGGAAGATCAAAAGAAAAAGGCAAGAAGAAGGACAAGAAGTCCAAATTGAAGTCAGAAGGCAGATCAAAGTCTCCTGGTAAGAAGCCCAAGGTGAAGTGCTAGAATTGTGGGAATTCTTTCCATGTCCGAAAGGATTGCAAAGAGGAGAAAAATAATAAGAAGAATAACTCTTCCAACAATGATTCTTCTCAGAGCGATGCAAATGCCTTCATTGCAGCCTTGGTAACTCAGGCATCAGATGATGTCTGGTTGATTGATTCTGGAGCATATTTCCATATGACATCTCATAGAGATTGAATTTTTTAGTATGAGGAATACGATGGTGGAAAGGTGTATTTGGCAAGTGATTCATCTGTGGAAATAGTTGGTCATGGAAGAGTCAGAATTCAATTTCTCGATGGAAGAATTAAGGGAATTGTTGGCATAATGTGCATACCAGGTTTAGCTCAGAATTAAATTTATGTAAGTAAACTAAATGATGTTGGAGTGCAACTCTCATTATCTAGCAGTGGCTATAAAATGACTAGAGGCTCGATGGTGTTGGCTAGAGGTTCTCGTATAGGTACTTTGTATAAGCTGGATGCACTTGTTATTCAATGTAACTATGTCTCTGTAAAGTCACACAAGGTTGTTTGTGTAGAAGAGGAGATTGAAGTCCCCATAGGCGCTAATTATTTGGAAGTTAAACTTCATGCAGAGAAGACTATGCTTTGGAATCAAAGGCTAGGTCATATAGGTGAGAAAGGTTTAAAATCCTTGAAGAATAAAAACCTGGTTGAGGGGCTTGATGATTGTAACCTGGAATTTGAATTTTGTGAACATTGTATATATGGAAAACATCATCATGTTTCATTTTACTCTAGTCCTCATAAATCTTCTAGTGTACTGGATTATATTCACTCTAATGTTTTTGGTCCAATTAATGTTCCTTCATTGTCAAATTCAAAATATTATGTATCATTCATTGATGATTATTCGAGAAGGGAATTTGTATATTTAAAAAAAAGTAAATTAGAAGTGTTCAGTCGATTTAAAGAGTTCAAGAACTTGGTTGAAAATTATACTGGTAATAAAATAAAATTCTTGAGGATAGATAACGGTGGTGAATTTTGTTTTGCAGAATTTGAAAGGTATTGCAAAGACCATGGAATTAAGAGGCATAAAACAACACCTTACACTCCACATAAAAATGGAGTTGTTGAAAGGTTGAATAGGACACTGATGGAGAAGGCAAAACGTATGTTGAGCAATGCTGGTCTGGAGCAAAACTTATGGGCTGAGGTTGTGGCTACAACATGTTACTTGTTGAATCAGTCTCCTTCATCAGCACCTGTTGACAAAATGCCTATGGAAGTTTGGTCTGGTAAGAAGCCCTCTCTAAGAAATGTTCGTGTCTTTGGCTGCGAAGCATATGCTTATGTACCTGATGTGAAAATATCTAAATTGGAGAAAAAATCTGAAAAATGTATCTTCATTGGGTACGACCTTGGTGTGAAAGGATACAAGTGTTGGAATCCTATGACTGAGAAGGTTGTATACAACATAAGTGTAATATTTCGGGAGCTGAAACCTTCTTCAGTGGATTTGCAGTTAGAGATGAAAGAACAAGAAGAGGATAATGAAGTTTTTGAAATACCTCTAACTCTTGAAAAAGAGGAGCAACACATTGTTAGTGTACCTGAAACTAAGGAGAGTTTGAGCAATTTTGAAAGTTCTGAACAAGAAGAAGAGCCACAACCTTAGCCTCAACCTATGAGGAGGTCTACACATGAGAAGAAGCAACCTGATAGGTATGGATTCTCTATGTTGGATTCTAGTTGTGCCTATGCTTTGATTACTAACACTGATGAGCCTAAGACTGTTATAGAGGCAATTGAGATGACTGATTCATATTCCTGGATGGAAGCCATGAATGAAGAAATGACATCATTAAAGAAAAATGAAACTTGGGATATAGTTCCATTGCTTGAAGGTAGAAATCCTGTGGGTTTCAAGTGGGTTTTTAAAAGAAAAATTGGTCTGGATGGCACTATTGAAAAGTACAAAGCGAGGCTGGTTGCAAAGGGTTATTCCCAGGTAGAGGGAATTGATTATGGGGAATTTTTTTCTCCAGTAGAAAAGCTAACATCTATTAGATTTCTTTTGTCACTTATAGTAGCATATGACTGGGAGATTGAGCAGATGGATGTGAAGACAACATTTCTTCATGGTGATCTTGAAGAAGAAATTTATATGTACCAACCTGAGCACTATGTAGTAAAAGGTAAAGAAAATTGGGTTTGCAAGTTAAAGAAATTTCTATATGGTTTAAAATAGTCACCTAGAATGTGCTACCCGAAATTTGACATGTTTGTTTTGTCACTGGGTTTTGTAAGATCGAAATTAAATCATTGTGTATACTTCAAAACTGAAAATTATCAGGTTCTTATTATTGCTCTTTATTTTGATGATATGTTGTTCATAGGGAATAGCAAGTCTATGATTTCTGATCTAAAATCTCAATTGTCTACAAAGTTCAAAATGAAGAATTTTGGTGCAGCTAGGTATATTCTAGGAATGGAAATAAATAGGGACAAAAAGAGTAGAAAAAATTGGCTCAACCAGAGTAAGTATGTTAACACTATTCTGGAGAGACATTTTATGACTGATTGCAAGCAGCTAGTTGTTCCAGTTTTGCAGGGAATGAAGCTATCTATTGAAGATTTCCCAAAATCTCCTATTGAGATGGAGGACATGACCAGAGTGCCTTATGCTAGTGTAGTTGGCAGCTTAATGTATGTAATGGTTTGTACAAGGTCAGACATTTCCCAAGCAGTGGGAGTGCTTAGTCGGTTTATGGCTAATCCTGGAAGGACACATTAGGATTCTATGAAAAGAGTGTTTAGATGTTTGAAGGGAACTTTAGAATATGCTTTATGTTACCATGGTAATTCAGTTGAATCACAAAGGAATCTTAACATTCACGGGTATGTAGATTTTGATTGGGCAGGGAATATTGATAGCCAAAGATCCACTAGTGGATATTGTTTCATGATGAATGGTGGTGCAATTAGTTGGATGAGCAAGCCGCAAGATGTAGTCACTTTATCTACTATAGAGGTTGCATACATGGTAGAAAATCATGCCTATAAGGAAGCTATTTAGCTTAGAATATTGTGTTCTGATATTGGTTTTGATGTAGGGAAAATTATTATTTGTTGTGACAGTCAGAGTGCCATTTGTTTGGTGAAATATCCTACTTTCCATGTTAGAATGAAACATATTGATGTGCAGTACCATTTTGTACAAGATATGGTGGAGGATGGAAAGGTCTGTTTGGAAAAGGTGGATACTCTGAAGAATGTTGTTGATGCTTTGACAAAGCCAATGAGCACAAACAAGTTCATATGGTGTGAAAATTTGATGGGCCTTGGGGTAGAGAATATTCAATTACCTTAGGTATTTAATGGGGTTCAGTGAGTTCTTTTTCAAGTGGGAGATTGTTGAGAATATGTGTCTCAAACTAACTAGTAGAAACCTTGATACTATCATAAAAAAAAAAGAGTTCATAAGTGTTCTGACTATGCCTTTACCATCATACCGTGGGCACCTCTTAGCTATGTAGTAGTAGTGTGGTGGATACCGCCATACCAAGGGAGCCTCTAATCTTTTAGATGGTAGTGTGGTGGTTACCGCCATACCGCAGGGGTTTGCTGAATGTGCAGTGGTAGTGCGGTGTAAACCGCCATACCGCGGGGGTGTGCAAACTGTCCAGCGGTAGCGTAGTTACCAACACCCCATGGGAACCTATTGAATGCACAATGCTAGCATGGTATAAGGGGAAGAACATGAATTCTTTGTGGTTTTCTGAGTTGTAAGCCATTAACTGGAGGATGTTACTAACTTGGAAGGAGGTTGTTTGTTTTCCTAGGGAGTTTGACAGTTATCCAACAAGGGAAGTTGAGCTGAATCAATTATACAAAGAATGAATCAATCATGGTTATTGCTATACATTGCAACTTATTGGAACTATGAGAAGGTTTGAGAGGTGCGGTGATTCAATAGTTCGATGGTTGAATGAATTGATTGATCAGTTTTGAGAGTTTCATTGTTTGTTGTAAGGAGTGTTGTAAAAGTGATATTATGTTCAATATTGGTCAAGTAAATACTGTTGCTATAATATTGACATCTGAAAAGAGGAGTTTGTAAATTTTTTGTAATTTGATTTACTGTAATACAAGTAATATTCTATGGTATGGTGGATTTTTCTCCTAAAAGGGTTTTCCCACATAAATCTGGTGTCAACTGTGTTTGAGCATAATTTCTCTATTCTGTTATTTCTTTCATGTGCATCTTAATGGTATGTTATTGTAAAATTTAAATTCATATCTACATTCTCCTCTAAGTTTTGACATTAGGAAATTTTTTGCATCTGCATTCTTTCCTTGCAGTCATTACCTTAAACTCTACAAGAGTTTCATCAAATTCTAATTTTTCACTCTATTTTCCATTCTGAATTTTATTTCCAATTTCATCCATGAAGAACTTCCTCAGCCTATAGATCCTATTCTTAGCCATAACTTTACCAGGTGTCGAGGATAGATTCAAGTTTGTACCCAAGCAACAATTGACAGAATTTGGCATTACCAAAATTTGATTTGGTAAGAATTTTTTTTGTTAATTGTTGCTTGGGTAAAAACTCGAAGCTATCCTCAACACTTGGTAAAGTTATGGCTAATAGCAGGATCTACATGTTGAGGAAGTTATTCATGGATGAAATTGGGAATAAAATTTAGAATGGAAAAGAGAGTGGAAAAGTATAATTTGATGAAACTCTTATAGAGTCCAGGTTAATGAATGATGCTTTTATTCATTATTATGATGGGAAGATTTTGAACAATCATCCTAGAATAAAGGATTTTAATATGATTTTGAGAGAATCTTCTACACAATAGACTATCTTAGATCAAATAAATGAAGCAAACAATTGTGAAAGAGCCAACAATTTTGAATTTGAAACAATGGTGTCTTATGTATAGACTCCCCCTATGATTTTCTCCTAGAATAAGGTATAGAAATTTAAACAATGGTATATGAACAAATATTTATCCTATTTTTTATGCTACAACAATTAACTACAAGTTAGAACATATCCATATCAACATAAAATAGTAGGTGCAATTCACCTCAAACTCTGTGTGGTAATTACTTTGTAAGGAAGTATGCACTCCATGAACATTCTCTATGCACATCAGTATGTTGGTTATTATGTCAATCTCCTTTGTGATTAAAAGAACAGTGAAGTTCATTGCATAAATCGTGGTCATTTTGCAGGGTTATGATCTAGTGCTCTTTTACTTCTTACTCAATGTGTTCTCAATCACCATGTGCAAATGACTTAGAGGATAGATCTTTATCATCATTTGATAGTAAATTTCATTGTTTTTGGACTATTTTTTATGATTCAATCACTATTTGATAGTGTTCTCTCTTTCTCAGTCCTATAGGATAGAGGACAATTCACAGTTTGCAACTCTCTAACAATGGTAAATACAATAAAGATATTTAAAAATTTAGAAGTGGATTTTTTTTGAGTTTCTAAAGCCTATTTATCAATTTTATAACTTGAAATTATTTAAGATATTTGAATAGATAAAATTAATATTATAAATCTTTAAAGTACAATAGAATTAGGTACTTAAAATGATTACCAAAAATTTGAATGAAAATTAGAAAAATACTACTTATTTAGCTTTTCCTTTTGCATATTTACAAGGTTATTTCTTCCAACATTTGTTAGGCCTATTTTGGATTCTATAGAAATAGAAAAGGTAGTTCCACATCTAGGTCTAAATGAGGTGATGGCCCATCCTTCTATGATGAAGTTTGTAGGATACACCCAAGAATAGATATACAAATATTAGATTTTTAAATCTTTAGATCTTTGAGATCATTGCAGATTTTATTTGATTTTTGTATAGTTGGACGAATCTAAAAAATTATTGCTTGAAAATGATGCAAATGAAAATTTTATTTGTTCAGAATAATCTAAAGGTGTTATTTTTTACTTGCACAATTTTTTTTGTCTACCTTAAGATAACCGTTAAAATTATCATTTTGTTAATCATAATATTTCATTGTATATTTGTATTTTGTTAAACTATATTGGATAGTTAATTTATGTTACTTTTTGTGATCATAAAAAATAGAGATGATTTTAGTCTCTGTGAAATATTTTCATGCATGTTTGAGATCTCTACAAGGTGATGCAAAAGGCCCTAGGGTTTGGTAGGGTTTTGAGTATCCTTATTGTTTTGATGGTAATGTTGTCACTAAGTTCTCTCCTTGCCTAAAATTTGTCACCTCAAAAACTACCATAATGCTCTTGACTATAAATTACCTCCTTCTCACTATAGGTTTGGTTCTTCAGTTGTACCAATTTCCCTTCCATCTCAATGTCTTTTCATGCTCTTGCATCTATTCTCTTATGTGTTTATTCTTATGATGTTGAAAGCTATCACTAGGTTTATTATGACTATTAGGTCTTTGAGGGTATATGATTTTCTACTATGAACTCTTAGATTGTCATAATTTTGATGACAATTCTCCAAGGATTTTTTCTCATTGACTTAACTCTCAATATATTATCCATTATGCATTGAAAATTCATGGTTTCTAGTTAACTATTTATTGGTGTAACCATTGCCATGTTTCTTGGGACTATCATCCCTGTAGGATAGTTTCCTTATAGATCTTAATGTAATATAAAAGCTTCCCATAAATATTGAGAAGTTTCATAAGGCTATTGTGTCAGGGTATTATATAGTTGTGACAAGTTTCATAAGACTATTGTGACAAGTTTCATAATACTACCATATTGCAAGAGCCAAGAAGACATGATGCAGTGTAGCGGTAACATCCCACATTACCATGAAGGCTAAGAAATAAATGTACAGTATGGTGGTAAATACAATAATTCTCTTTCATCCCTACAAGAGCCAAGAAGACACCATGTGGTGTAGCAATAACATCCCACATTACCACAAAGGTCAAGCAATAATGGCACAGTGTAGCAGTAACATCCCGCATTACCAAAAAAGTTGAGCAATAATGGTGCGGTGTAGCGGTAACATTCCACATCACCACAAGTATCATGTCAAAAATGGTGTGGTATCATAGTTAAACTATAAAAAAAAAATCATATTTATTTGAGGTATTTTTTTGAAATAGCTCACTTGCCTTGTGTATATTGCTTACACATTTTCATGTATGTCTACTAGGGCACTTGTAACTACAACATATGAAAAAAAAATCCCTATTGTTATGCTTTGATGGATGTCCCTTCATTATTACTGGATATCTAATGTAGTTCACATTATTATAGTGTAAGCCTATTTTTCAGATTGTTTCATTTAACGTCACCTATATTCTCCACAAGAAAATTGTCCCTATTTAAAATGATGGAAATGGTTCACATCTCTCAGAACAATTTCTCTTGCAACAATCTTGGAGATAAATATAGATGTAGTGTGAAAATAAGAACATACTCAAAGGTTCTTAACAAATATAATAGTTGTACTAGGGGCCATGTTTAACAGACCAAATGCAATTGCTAAATTTTCACTATGGTGGCAGATAAATGATTCTTTTGTCTTCTATTCCACAACATTGAGTAAAAGTCTTAAATTTGGAAATACCCTGCCGCCTTCATTTGCCAAGCCAATTTCTCCAATTTTGCATAGGTCTCCCATGTTTTAGGATATGATCTATCTCCTACACAAAAAATCATGTCCCATTTTATTCCCTTCAATCCAACTACATGTAGGTATCTTTTTAATTCCTCTATCTTTCATCAATCTCCTTACTATTTGAACCTCACCACACCTGCCTATCTATGCACAAATGTTTTAGAGAAGAACATAAGTTGCATCATTTTTATGATCCAACTAAAAAATTAGTGTTGTTGGAATACTTAGCCTATATTAATATATGATCTACAGGAACCAAGGGTCTAACTGGCATCTCAGTAATAATGTTTAGGATGTCCTCAAGATAGCTAGCACAAGAATGAAGTTCAACCATGCATGCTTAATGATCAACTATATATGTAATGCAGTAAGGGTTAATGACATGTGAAGTATGTGAAATCCTCATCCACTAAACCTAAATGACTACATTCATATAGAACACAATCAAATCTTACAATGTCGGTATTCCAGAGTGCTTCATTAATTCAAAGATTTTGAGAGATTCCTTGCAAAATCCATTTTGTGCACATTCTACAATCATATCATTTCATTCAATGAGATGAAATCTATTTGATGAATTCTATTAAACAATTCATTTTGTACTACATTTTGGTTTCAAATCTTTGGTAATTACGGTTAGTTTCATTACATTCAAATTTTGAATTTTGGGAAATTATATACAGTAAATAGATTGATGGCTGTTTGGATAGTGAAATTAGCTTGCTTAGAAATTAACTGAAATATCTAGAAGGATTATTTTAATTAAAGAGGATTTTGTGGTTATTTTTGTAACAATGATTAACAATGATTTTACATTGCAAATAGCTTTCTATTTTCATTCAAGATACAAGTAATCAAATTCAAGCACATACCAAGAAGATGGTACTCTACTTCAAACCCTCAAACTCAGTTTAGTCTGCTTAAATGGGGATACTAAGGAAGTTTCTAAAAGAATAATATATATCATTTTTTATTTGTGAAGGAAAATCCTATGAGATTCAATATGGCAATGGATCAATATCCATTTTCTTAAGTAAAGATGATGTCAC
This sequence comes from Sequoiadendron giganteum, assembly GCA_007115665.2. Lineage (NCBI taxonomy): Eukaryota > Viridiplantae > Streptophyta > Pinopsida > Cupressales > Cupressaceae > Sequoiadendron > Sequoiadendron giganteum. The sequence goes on from CM021101.1 coordinate 800,994,248, forward strand.
AGTTGGAAAACTTGTTGTGCAACATTAGGTTAGTAATTTTTGGATGTTAAGGCTTCCCAGTTGGATATCAAAGATCTTTTCTCATAAAATTAATTTGGAATTTATGTATAAATGTATTTTTCCATGGTACAGGTCTTTACTCAGATAACACATGAACCAAGGTTGACATTTTTGTAGTCTAATTAAGTCTGATGACATTATTGGTCTTGGTTTCTAGGAAATATCTATTGATAATGTTGTTCAAGTCTGGTTAGTGCTGATAGCATTCATTCTATAATCTGAGCATATCATCTTTCTTAAAATTTGAACAAGGTTTTGAAATCAAGGGTTCAATATGCATATTTCAGGCCTATGTTGAACAATCTGTTTAAGACATTTGTTGACAAGGCTATAGTTTTTTAATTGATTTATCTTTCAACTGTGTTTTCTTTTGTAAACTTTCAATATACAATGAACTTTTATTCTTTATGAATTGGGACTAATAGTAATTTTATTGGTTGTATTGAGGCACAACTTCATTCATGGAAAAAAAGGCATCACCCTATTGCTCATATTAGATGGCACATTACATATAAAGGAGGAAAGATTCTAGCTGGGTTATTGTTGGCTGCATTGAAGGAGAGAGCTTCATATATGGGACATGATAAACACTCTCCTTCTTGGATTCTACATGTTACAAATTGTTCCAATAATATTGCCCACATTGTAGAAGTTTTAAGTGATGAAAGGGGCATGTGCTCGCATTGAAGGGATTCAAGAATGTTTTTCCATCATTACAATTTTTTTTTGGAGAAGTTTCTTTCTTGCAAGTATTTCTATTCAATATTGTAACTCATATTTTTCAGTCTTGTGACTAAAAACAACAATTGTAATACTCTATTTCTAAGTTGTACTTAGAACACCTTTATTTTATTAATAAAGTTCACCAATTTTTCATTCTCAATGGTTTTCTTATTGTGTGCAATTGATATCAATTGATGTGTATTTATATGTTTTATGCTTAAATACTCAAATATCAATCAATTAAAATGACTAAATGTACTACTAATTGATATAAATTAATAATTAAACTGACTAAATATACTACCAATTGAAAAAAATCAATGAAGAGTGAATAAAAATGACTAAATAAGTGACCAGTTAACAGCAATCAATGAATAAATATATCAGTGAATAAAAAATGACTAAATAAGTGACTGGATTACAACAATCAATGACTAAATCAATAACTAAATAAGTGACCAATTAAATATATCAGTGAATAAAAAATGACTAAATAAGTGACCAAATTACAACAATCAATGACTAAATCAACAACTAAATATATCGGTGGAAAAAAATGACTAAATAAGTGACCAGATTACAACAATGAATGAATAAGTCAATGACTAAATATACTACCAAATAAATCAATAAAAACAACCAATAAATGACTAAAAATAGTTTAGTCATCAATCTGGCCACGTTATATATGACTGGAAATAAACTACTAATGGTCATGTGACCAAGTTCAGTCATTTATAAGCAGTTTTTAGTAGTTTTTTCAGTCATATATTGTTGTTTTTGTACTAGTGACAATTGAAGTTCAACCTCATAAAGACCAAACCATTTTTTTATTTATATTGCTTTTAATCATATTGATGCATCAATAAATGTGCCTGATGGTCCTCTCTACATCACTGACCATATTTATAACATATCCACAAGGGGAATAATCATTGAACTTATGTGTTTAGAGAATATGATCACTGAATAATTTCTATTTGTGTATGAAATTTACAAATAAAAATATGAACAATTGAAATCATGGATAAAAACTTATGATGGTTTTGTTTTCCCTACGATAGGTTCAATAACATTCCCATTTAATGTTGAAGCAAAATAGTTGGATGTTTATTTCACCATTATCTTGACATTGTATCAATTTTATTTGAATTTAGGCCATGTTTGGATGTGCTCAATGAATGTGGTCCCATTAGTTATACATAAGTGCATAAATTTTCCATTTGAGGTTGAAATACATAGATTTTATCATAGTGGATATAAACCTTTATCTTCCTATGGAAATTTTTCATTAGATTATTTTTTGCCTCAACCTATTGAACTTATTAAACCTCACGAAGATCAATTTTGCATACCATATAAAATTTAAAGCTAAATGTATAACGGATTTGTCTCTTAGTAACATCCCACTCAAGGTACCTCAACCTACTAAAACTTTAATGTATATTTCTGCTACCCCAAATATAGTGGAGGAACCTGAGTCCAAACTAGGTCTCCTCCCTTGATCACTTGGCATGTATGTTGTGGTTCCACCTTTTTCATCTTAAAAAAAAGACCAAGGGATAATCATATAACCAAATTTTTACCTCTAAAATATTTTTTTTAATATACCCAAGAACACAATAGTCTCCCAACTTGTGGTGGTCCCTTCATTTCCTCCTCCAAAGGAATAAACAAGACCTATGTTGGGAGATGCCTTGGTTTATCCGTCAAAGCTAAAACTTATGAAAGAAGAAATATAAGTGCTAAGGATTATAAATGTATACCTCATTCCATTGCTCACCAAATGGTTGAAAACAATAAAAACTTACCTAATGACCAACCACCTGGCAAAATTGACTCTAATGAATTACCTCCCGCCCATCCATCCTCGTCATTTCCTGATTCCACTTTTCCACCTTTTCCAAATAATTCAATTGAACCTTACATGTCTCAACCTAAACAAAGAATGAATAGTGAACATATGGATGATATCATTTACAAGCCACCTATTGTGATAAATTTTGATATTAATGAATATAAAGAAGCTATGATAAAGGAAAAAGTGCATAATGAATTATCAATTTTGTTTTCCAAACCTATGGATCTAGATGGGGAAACCACATGATGACACTCCTCATGAGAGTGATCCACCATATGTTGAACCTGGTGACACTCCTTGTACAACACTTGTTGTAGTCCCTTTTGCATATTGTCTTCCTTCCATTTATGATGAGCAAGATTGGGATGTGGATAATTTTATTTAGATCGAATCACACGTGTTGTACCTTTTGTGTATTATTATATTGTGTGTTATCTTACATGTGACATGATTTCCTATGTTGTGTTTCTCGACGTGTCTTTATTTTTTTTACTTTTCTTATAATGACACTTATTGTTCTTGTTGGCACAAGGATACAAATGAAATGAATCTATCGTAAATATCCATATATTTGTATTTCCATTCTTCTTTATGTCATAAAAATTTGTTGTTGTCTTGTGTCTTTCTTTTGGGGATGATGCAATATATTGAGGCATTTAGGTATCTTCCATGTCAACCCAAAAGTTTTTTTTTTTTATCTTTATGTGTTTTCTTCCATCATGTTCATAGTTCCATGAGTATTTGGGGGAATGATATCAATTCCAAGAATAATCATATTACATATTATTGAAGGTCAATATTGACCTCAGATATGTGAATCCCTTATGTGACATATTTTTTATTGTTTCTTGACTTTGTCTTGGTGGTAACCCCTTGTAATGAGTTAGCTCTATTGGGAACATATCATTGGCATATGGCTTTCCAATTAGCTCTCATGACCTTTATTTTTTATGTTGTATTTATTTTCTTACTCTACCTTAAAGACAATTTCTCATAGCTTGTGTTAGAAATTACTTTAAGGTGGAAACATGCATTATATTATGTGCTTCACTTTTTTCACACATAATAAACTTAGTAATGCATTAGCTTGAAATTTTAATCTTTTTTGTAGAACCTTATCAAAATTATTGGGACTATAATTTTTGGTATGGTTGATGTATATGCTGAAAAATAATTGAATCATTGAAATTGAATCCCCTTTTTGGTGAGAAGAGTGGATTTATATAGATGAATGCATAATGTGAAAATGATAAATGAGAAATGAGTGGAGTGATTTATGCCATGATTCATGTTTGGAAGCTCAAAATGTGCAATTTTGAGCTAATTCCATGGAAATGATTTATGAGTTTGATGTGCAATTTTGAGCTAATTTCATGGAAATTGATTTATGAATTTTAAATTATTTAATGAAATATATGAATGAATTTTAATGATTAATACAAATGAATAATCATGAAAATGGTAAAAGTGAAATGATTTATGCAAATGGATGAATTAATGGATGTATAGAAGATATGAATATGAATATGATGATGAATATAAATATTTAATGTAAGAGTATAATGATTATGTATGTGTAATGGATGTATTTAAGCGATTATAGATTAATGATTAATGAAATGGATGAATTAATGATTTATGAAATGGTTAAATGATTTATGAATATGATGATGATTAATGAAATGATAAATATTTATGAAATGGGATAATGAAACATACAAATGGATAAATAATGGATAAATGACTAAATTATTATGTAAATGGATTATGGTTATGAATAAATGCTTATACTATTTTAATGGTTTTATGGAGATATGATTATGTAGATGATCAATTAAAATATGCAATAGATAAAAATGATTAAGAGGACATTTTTATGTGTCTATAGTTGACATGGAATCACACCTAGTGAAAATTGGTTCACACTAGCCCTTGCGTGTTTCTCATTTTACTATTTTAGAAGGATCACCTAGTGAATAACAAACTTCACTAGCCTACGATGCCTTGGTTCATGGTTCACCTAACAAATATTGAGCTTTGTTAGCCTGCGACTCATGAATGCCTTGGGTATGGATCCTAGTAAGATTTTTGTGGAGCTTACTAGTCTGTGATTTGTTGGAAAAACAAGGATACACAATTGAGAGGGGGGGTGAATCAATTGTTACAGAAATTAAACTTATTCAACCTTAATCAACATTTAATCTCAGATCAGATAATTAACAATGCAAGCATAAATCAACAACACATCAAAAACACATGAACACACAGATTTTATATGTGGAAATCCTATTAGGGGAAAAACCATGGTGGATGTTAGTCCAGAAGATTATACCCTATTAGAATTATAATGAAAAATGAATAGGGAATGCATATGAATTTAGGCACACTACCTAGAGCTCACTTCTCAAAGGGAAGGCTCACTGACTTACATAAAATAATCAGATTAAATCCATCTGATGAGGTTTAACCTAGAAATTAGCTTCTACAAAAGCTTGATGATAGTTCTAGTTAGGCACATAAACACTTCTTCACACTTCTCTCAAAATTCTTCACACTCTGCTTTTAAATCAAATGATTTGATATTTATTCACATATTTTGCATATATTCACCAAGCATACACCACACACACACACACACACACATCAAAATGAAGAAACAATCGCTCTTATATATCTACTACATGAATTTTCATCAACAACTTTGTCGGCCACAAAATAAGGAATAAATGAATTAAAAATTGTGAGCCTCAATACATGAACAAATCTCAATGCACACCAAACTAAGTTGGTCACATAGCAATGAAGACCTAAATCAACATCCTCGAACATGCAAAAAAATAAAATATTAATCCATAAGGATCCGCAACATGCTACCACCATCATGTCAGCCAAGAACATTAAAACTTTGAGCACACAAAGGAAAAAAATCGATCACGAACACACCGATCAATGTGGACGTACCACACTGATAGAGAATGATCTAGAAAGATAGCTGAACATCTCAAGAATGTACAAAACAAATCAATTTATCAGAATTGCAATCACATGTTTCAAAAACACCTGCTACAGTAACTAAATAATTGTAGGAACACATAACTTCATAACTTTTCTCAATTCTTGATGCACACCTCTAAAAATTTCAAACAACATACTAGATATGCTCAACAAAAAACCCTTTAATGTGTGCCTTTTGACCATCAACATACATAACTTTCCATTAATCCGACCTTCTCAACTTCACAGACTGCCTGCAATATATTTATTAAAATTTTCTCAATATCCTCGACATATATAACCTTCAATCCATTAATGCTAATAGTGTTGAAATAAATGAAAACCACATATCAACAAAATAACCTCCATATCCAACATGGTTGACATACCCCCTTCACATGTTTGCATTTTATTTTCATTGTTTTTGTTTTAATTTTTATTTTTGTGCTATGATTATGTGTTTTCATTGTGTATGCTTCATGTTTTTCATGCTAGATTGCATCTCATACATGTGTGTTCCTTTTCCTCACATTGTCTTGCCATACGATCTTGAATACTAGGGGATAGTGCATCCCTTAGATTTAGTGTCATCCTATCTCTTCAATATTTGGATAATTGAACACATTTTGACATATTCTTAATTTAGTGTGAGTCTAAGTGTGAGTTCATACTCCCACTAAAGTGGGGGCTAAATGTAGCATCAAAATTGTCACCCTTGACAATCTCACACAAGGTTTAGCTCCCCCTATGTGCTTGGACCTATTTATGTACTAATTACCCATTTTATAAACATTCTTTGAAAATAAAACATGGGAAATCATAACATGCATTTAATATTTTCCCTTGACACTTTTGATCCTAAAAAACTAGGAATCTACATATTTTTCTCCAAATTTGAATATGTTAGTGTTAATAATTTATTATTTGAATTTTTGATTTTAATTGTTAGCCATCAACATTTGGTTTTCGAGAAATGAAAATAATTGCATATAAATACCTAGTTATTCTTACCATTTTAATCCTAATGAGTCCTAGCACTTTCATTGAGAAAATTGTGTGTCCTAAATTGCATTGAAGAGTAGTCAAGAGTAGAATTATCAGTATTTATTATATAACTTCATCATTCAAGCATCATGTTATGTTTTATATAAGTTTTATTCATTTGTTGCATTTTTTTTTTTGTGAGCACTAACACTTATAGGAATTCAAATCAACTCAAGTAAAGAAAAAATGAATCCTTGAAGGTGATGAGTGTGACTTGATTCCATAAAGGAGATCATATCTGAGTGGTGAGTTGTAGCAAGTTTTTATTTCATTACTTATTTATTATTTGCCTCTATACAACCAAGGATAAGCTCTCTTTTATCATAATTAGAAATACTATAGGGTTTGACTTTGGCAAGCCCCTATATGGAACAACTCTTCCCCTAATTTTGTGTGTGTAGGTTATATATTTGAAGAGAGTTGGAGGAGGACTAAAGGTCATTTATTCATTCATACATCAAAACCCTAGAAGTTTTCATGTCAAAAAATCTATATTTTATCATTAATAGATAAAGTTCCAATAACTCCTAGAAGAAAAAGCTACAAATCAAGGGCCTCAGGAAAGTGTTTTTAGTTTCCAAAAAAGAGGATAGTCTAGGGCATATTATGCCCTAGACTAGCTAATTCTGCATTATATTTTGTACTTAGGTTCCTTTGTCTCTACCCTCTACATTTCTAGATATGAATTTTGTCTATTTACAATCAGTTTATTAGAAATCATAACCTATTATTGCATTATCATAGTTTACATAGTTATTTCATTCCATCATTCAAAATTAATCAATAAATCATATCATATCCATACATCAACATCCCTGCACAAAAATTAGAACCCGGATCCACCATTTTGACTCTTCCTTGAAGGTTCTGTATTCAAGTGGATTTGAGATCATTTCTAATCCTTTAAACCCCAAAAAATGGGAAGAGTGTGGTCTATACTCTAGATGCCTTTTTCCAATCCAACATAAATACTAAAAAAAGGTTAACATTTTTGGGGGGCCACACTAAATGCTATGTTGTAATTTTTTTATTAAAAAAAAGACCACTTTATGTGGAGCCCATTTTTCAACCCCCTAATCTATACCATTTAAAAAAAAAATAGTAGTTTAGAAAGTAGACTCGAAGCACTATGACTCTTTTTTTGTTACATCTTCAAATTTTGAGTGTAACTATCTTCAATTTCTCATCCAAGGTTAGTTTTCCCTAATTTTAGAAAAAAAGTGGTCACTTATGTTGGTGTGAATAAAGTATTATCCCTAGCTAATTCTTAGTAGGGGACTTATTCACATGTAAAATTACTTATTTTCTAAGATTATTTTTAGAAGACTATTATCCTCGAATCTAGCAATGCTTGATTCACGGGATAGCCCCCTATGAAACTGGTCTGTTTCGTAGACCTATGTACTTCAAGTACACAAAATGAGGAAAATTTTGATTGGCCTTAATGTGTAGTCTTGAGCCTCGAATCATCCATTTGAGCACTCATCCTTAGTCATTTCTTGAAAACCTTCAAAACAAATGTTTTGTCGAATTTTACCTTTCAAGAGTTAGAATATTTTTTGCCCATGTAGGGGCATTGTTTTTCAGTGCTCCTACATGAGCAAGGTGTTAAGAAAATTTCTAAGTGTTGGAGTGTTGTTCTTTAGTGCTCCTACACTCTTCTTCCATATTTTATATGTTTAAGCACTGTTCTTTAGTGCTTGTGCATAAAAGGTTAGTTTTAAGTCCATTTGATGCAAGAGTGGGGTTTTTCACCGCTCTAACATGTTTGGAAAATTTGAATCATACAAAGCAGTGATTTTTACCACTCTAACATGTTTGGAAAATTTGAATCATACAAAGTGGTGATTTTTACCACTTTTGTATGTTCTCGCCAGTCTTCATAAGTGTGAATTAATGAACTCCTATTTCATTAATTAAACTTATTTAAATTATTCTATATGTCTTTTTAAGTCATTATCAACTCATTTTAGGTTCATTAAACTTAATTTCTTTTGCAAGTATGGATGTGTTTGGTGGTGTTGTCATTAATGTTATCATTGATGTCAAAATAGTTTAGGTTGATTTCAGATGGTACTTGTATAGTTGAGATACTGTAGAAGTGATAAGAGTACATGGAGCTATATTTATGAAGTTGCAGTTATGTTTTTGCCAAGTGATTTTGAGAAAATTTAAGAAATAATGAAGACAGTGTTGAGTGTGTGTTTTGAATGTGCTCTGGTATTGTGATCTACATTTCTTCTGCGTTGATCCTATGCCTGCACAGATATGTAGTTGTATTCATGAGCTTCAATGGATAATATATCTTGAATTTTAGCTTATGATTCGATGGAGAGTGAAATATGTGTTCACCTATGTGAACTAGTTTGACAAAACTATTTGTTTGTGGATTGTGATAAATGTTTCAGCTCCATAGTCTTCTAGTGTGTTGTTTCAGATCTTGTGGATATGGGAGATGATTCATTTGATGGTTTCTATGTTATGAAAAATGTGCTTATGATTTGGAACTCCAGAAGACCTGCACCAAAGGTCCTATGTGTTGCTAGTTAGTCTGGTTGGACTGTTGAAGAATATTCTATGAATGGAGATTGTTGCAGTTGTTGTGGATGTACCTAGAGGTTTCTTAGAGATGGTACAATTTTGGGTGAAACATGTTGAGTGATCCACATGTGATCATCTTGCTGGAGATGCACATACTTCAAAGATCATTGGTGTTTTCATTAGGTTTGGCCGACTTGGTATCTATACATTACATTAATATTTTTCATCGAATTAAGGAAGCATGTGATTGATCCAAGATGTTGTTTGGGTCCTAATTAAATGTGTAATTAGTCCTCTCTCATTCTTATCCACTATGAGAATGTGGAGCAACCAACCTAATTTCAATTTTTAAATTGATGAATTTTTAGCCAACCTTGGAGAATGCTTCTAGGGTTAAAGATGGTATAAAACTAAATCAAGATGTTGTGAATAAAACAAGGGAATCAATTGATCAATCATTCAAGGAAGTAAAGTCTGTGAACAAGTGCAAAAAGTAGAGTGTGCAAGAGAGAATCAAGGAAACAATAATTTGATGTGTTAGATTCCTGAAAGCAGTGATTTGATGGTTTCTACAATCTTCTGATCAAGTTGTGAATGTGTGGAACCTTAGTGGTGGATCTTTATTTATTTTTTTTTTCTATAGGCAATGAGCCTCCTTCTGGATAGTGAGTCCTTTGTTGGAAGTGAGCCTTTGTATCTGGAAAGTGAGCCCTTTGGCAGTGAGCTTTTGTATCCAGTATTGCATTATTACTATATTGTGAGCTAATCCTCATCATTGTTTTTCCCTCATTGGGTTTTCCACGTAAATCTAGTGTCTTTGGTGTTTGCTTTCTGCTATTTGTATTTCATGTTTACACTTAATAACAAAATGGGTTAAAAGTGGAATTGATTAGGGTTAGAAGTAAAGTGATTTTATACAACTAATTCACCCCCCTCTCACTTGTATTGTGCATTTCAACAATTACTTCGTTCTTCATTCTTCCTTTGCATCTTAGAGTCAAATTTTCTTCAAATTTTAGTTGGCATTTTCCATTTTTCATGTGTTTTGAGTTTCTTCATAATTTAGGGAATGCGATTAATTTTCTTTAGGTACATTTCCTTATATTTGTTTATTTATTTTAATGTTTTCCTATTCTAATCATTTTGATTCTATAAATGATTCATGTGAAGGAATACATTTGAATTTTTCTATGTTTTCCTTTTCTTCTTAGGGTGTTTTGTATTTTTTTTGCAAGTGTTCATCCTTAGGGTTTTTGTGTGCCCTAGTTTTATTTTGGTTTCCCTTTTTGTATATTTTTTCTTGTATGATTATAAATTTCTGATGTTATGTCTTTGATTTTGACTGCTCGCCATATGTTTCCATCTTTTAGTATAGAAATAATTTTTAATTTCTTAACATCGTATTTTTTGAGAAGTTCAAAAGACATGTTTGAGCAGGGAAAATCACCACTTTATTAGATCATTCCCACATGCGGGAGAAGTGATTTTTACCACCCCCACATGTTTGAGTCATTTCCCCTTTTATGTAGGGTTGGTGAAAATCACCACCCCTGCAAGTATTGTTTTTCCCTAACTCCATGTGTAGGAGTGGTGAAAATCACCACTCCTACCAAGGATATTTCTTTCACTGGATGCATAAGCATGTCCTCCATATTTTGTGTTATCATCCTTTGGTTGAGAGCTTGTCAATTTGTCCAGAGAATCTTTGTGACCTACTCCTTCTGATCCCAAAACTCTCACTATTGTTTCTTGAGGTAGTTTAGGGCAGTTCTCCCCCTAAGGCTCTCTGAATGAAGAGAACTTGTGAGTAGAGAATCCCCCTTCTCTACAATTACATAAAATATAAATATTATAAGATGTAAGGGCATTGATTTTTAGCACCCTTGACAAAAAATAGATTTTCACTAAATGCTCAATAATCATCCCAAATTGCTTTCCAAACTCTGTTCGTTTTGTAATTGCTTCATTTTCTACACTTCATAGCTCACATCTGCTCACTCTAAAATTCCTTCCCAGCTTCAAGCATTCCATATATCCTTCATAATGCATATGCTCTTGGCATCTAATAAAATCATGCTTCCTTATAGTTGCTCTTAGTTCTCATTTGGTATTCTCCAAAGGCACTTTTTAGTGGTCTTTTGCAGTTATAATGACAACAAAAGAATCTCCATCATATTCTAAGAAAGAGAATTAAGTACAAGTACCAAGGTGTTTATCCACTTACCATTGTTATCTACAAAATTGATGAGATCAAGGACACAGAGATGGCTCAGTAGGATATGGCTGATTTTTTTAAAAGAACAGGAAATAAACCATTGGAAGAAGATTTGTGAGAATCATCCACAATAACCTAAATCTAGTGACTTCATTTCTAGTTTCTTCTCATTGCTTAGAATTTTTCTTACAAGTTACGTCACATTATATTATGGAAGATAGGAGTGTGAGAGATTCTTCTAGGAAAATTATGACGAGATTGGATCTAGAGTTCTTTGATATAGTTTTCCAGGTTCTACACATGTAGAAGTATATAGTTATTTCTATTCAACAAGAACATGAGGTTTATGAAAAAGATCCAAACAAAGCTAAAAATTTGATCAATTCACAATGGTTGAAGACTCTAAGGCCTACTATCTCTAGATGGACCAAAGGTCTCCTAGGAAGTGATTTCAAGGAAGATGTTCAAGATATGATTACTCTTCTTAGTAGGGTGAAAATCTTACCCGTTTAATTTCATTTCCAAGATTAGATGGACGAGTATATCTGAACCAATAGAAGGAGAAAAACACATATAGACTAGGGCACATAGATTAGCGATGAAATCCATGAACAACTAATCAATGTGAAAACCACCCTGAAATTTTACATGACCTCCTACCTAGTATATGTTGCTACTATTATGAGATAGTTTCCAGGGTTGAAAACTAAAGGAAACAAAAGTCTTGTGTTGATATATGAGTTTTTCTCTTAGATCACTTTGAGAAATAGTATCAAGCATTTTAGGAGTGTTAATGATGCTTTCTCTGCACCTCTACTTTTCACTTTTGATCCAACCCTGGAGAAAAAGAGGGTATCAGACAAAGCATTCAAAGTTGTAAGTTTGGATGTATCTTCTTGCAATTCCCTACTTTTAAATATTTGAGAGTAGGATTCTATACTAGATGCCCATACATGTTACCTGGATACCCCTCTAACAAGTGGATATTAATATAATTATGCAAAAAGTTAATTACATTCCATAAGGAGTGTCAAGAAATTCATAAAATAGGCTTCAAGTTTCCAATTTCTATTGGAAGGTATTTTATTCATAGTGTGTAAAAAGAAAAATCACTAGAAGTAAAGATGTAGATTATGACCATAAGGTCATACAAGGATAGATATGATTTTGATTATAGAAATGTGAATAGAAAACTCAAGCAGGACCATCGCCATGTCTACCATTTTGAAGAAATATGGGCTGAGTGTAGAGATAAAGAGGACATTTGAAGAATGGATTTTTGTAGGTTAACTATGGAGCAGGTTAGAGACCTAGGTTTGACTAATATTTCAAAGGATTTTGAATATCCTGGCGATATTATAGATTTTTCATATGAAGAAAAGTAGATTGCCAGTAAGCATTTACCTCTAATTCAATGGTGTAAGAAGGAGAGAATTTCCATCAGGGAAATACTTGCTCCTATTCTACATAATACAAATAAATGGTTGCAGAGGCATGGTTTTCAATTGAAGTCATTCAGAATAGAGTTTGAGGGAGAAACATACAAAGGTGAAGCCTATCAACAACAAGAACTCTGAACCAAACAAAAAGCTACTACAACCCCCTCTTCTTCACAAAATGGTCCTAAGATTAAATTCACTTGTGGAAAAGGTACACTGCAAACAACTGAAGAGGAACATGCTACTAAGGAAGAATGACCATCTGGTAAGGAATAAGAACTTTCCTTTGAGGAACAATCAAAAGGAGTCTGGCTAAGTTGACTAATAAGAATTTAGTCTGAATTATCAAAATAATAGGATCAAAGCATCAAAGATAATTCCATAGGAATCTCGAAGCAGCGCTCTGGGCGAACCACATAACTCCCAAGCAAGTCTTAAAGACTTTATCATATGAGCTGGTATATGGGAAGGAATATCTATTTCTTGTCTCTATGGAAATTACCACACTACAATTGCTTAAGTCTCTAGAGGTAGAGAAAAATGGAGCCATGGAAGTCCAATTAGATGAACTATTAGAGTTACAAGAAAAAAGGGAAACTACACTAATGGCCATGTGTAATCGTCAATAGGTGGTTAAGAAGTGGTTTGACAAGAAAACCTTCGAACAAGGTCTTAAGTGTGAGTATTTGGTGCTCAAATTCAATGAGAGAGCCGCAAGGCCCAACCAACATGGAAAATTTGATAGTTTGTGGGAAGGTCCATATTGTATAATTCAATGCAAACAACACAATACATTTGAATTAGAAAACATGGGTAAAGATGCACTGAGAATTCCTGTCAATGGAATTCACCTAAAATTGTTTAACTAACTTTGTTAACCATTTTTACAATGTAAATATGTAAATATGTAACTATTTTGTGTGTTTTTTTCAACCGAGTCTTTATTTTACAAAATGCTTTTAAAACATGAAGAAGCCAAAAGAAAAGGTGACAAAAACTTGACAAAAGAGCTATCTATTTACTTTGGGATATTACAATACAAAATGGCTCTTAGGCCAATATTTTCAAAAGTATATATATTAAGGAGATTTTTGAGATATATATACAAGAAAAGAGAGGAGAAATTTTTTCATTCATTCAAAAGTAGATTTAGCAAGATCATTTATAATAGAAGTAGGGTCAACATGAACGACTAGATCTTCAACAACAACAACAACAGATGGAGGAAGATACACCGGGTCTTTAAAATTAGTATACCAATCCATGTCATAGAAAATCTCTACATTATAACACCTTATAAAGAAGTGGCAGACATGAGACACTCTCTGATGATGTTCCTCAATGGTCATCATACAAAATACACTCATAAATGACACCCAAGGCACCGCAACATCCTCATTAATATGATGACAAAGGTCAGTCACAATTGGAATACCCAGGCTAGGCACTACATTCATCACAACTTCCTTGAGGCCTTCGAGATAGCACTTGGAATTTTTTTCAAGTGTAAGCCTTAGTATCATCCATTTTGGTACTTGAATATCTAATAGAGAAGCAAAAAAATGAGAAAAAATATCAGTACTGACTCAATATTAATGAGCATGAATTTTGTAGTTATACTTAGGTCTATTTATAGAGGTATCTATAGTACAATGCATGCATTGAGCATGATGCTAATCGAGTTTCTAATTCAAAATTATCACTAGGTTGTGTTTGCTGCATTTGATAAGCGTGATGCTGATCAATGTGATAACTCGAAAATCCCACCAAGAAGAGTGTTGCTTGCAAATTAAGGTGGGATAATTAATCAGCTAAAACTTGTGGCATGGGCATGTGGTGGTCCGCATAGTTAGGTACCAAGTGTCCAACTATAAACGCTTTTTAGTGTCCAAAGATCAACGTAGATCTTTTTGTGTAATTATTATGCCTTTTTGTTGAATCATTTTTATGAGGTTATTAAGTGTAAAATAATGTGAAAGGTTTTGTACACCCTTTTATTCCTAGCTCAATTTCCTAAAGGGTGGGAATTCATTTCACATGAATAGATGAGTTGGCGGTACATATCGAATTAATTGCTAAAAACAAGCATTATTTCCAACTTTAGTTTTAGAAAGGCTAATATTGTATGCAAAAGAAGAATGTTGTGAAGAAGTTGAGCATATAGTTTGCTGAGAAATAATTCAAGTGAAAGTTGTAGAGAGAGAATAATCATTTGAAAAAGTTCTCAAAGAGAGGATGACTCAGAATCTTGAGATGGCAACACAACATGAGGTGGCCAAAAGCTTATCAGACGCCATCTTTACAATGCCAATGCCCCAGGTTTTCAATGATATCTCTTATGCCTCACCTGGGATGCCGAAAAAGCCAAAATGGCCTCACACAAAAGCCATGGAGAAGATGATCCAGAAGAAAAAAATCTAGATAGCAGAAGAACAAGAGAATATATCTGACCCTAAGCTCAAAACCAACCCTAAGAATCTTAGGGAAGTATCTTGCGAAAGAATGAAAAAGACTAAAGATTAGGAGTCTTTGGCGTACAAGTTGTGGTTTTGTAGTCTTCCAAATTATATGGTCCCCCTGGTGCATCACTACCTAGAACTAGTTCATGAATGTGTCCAAAATTTCAATCCAAATACAAGAGTCATATAAGGTTGAAACCTGAGCGTAGTGATTAGTGTTGATGCTATTTTTGATATGCTATGTATCCCTACAAGGCATATTGGAGAAGCTCTTGAGACATTCACCATCAACAATTTGGAAAATTTCTAGAGGACTAGAACCCACACCCTAAGTTTTTACAATCATGAAACAAAAAGGCCCAAGATCGATAAAATCGCACCTTAGTTTCTGATTGGAAATAGTGGTTTCAATTTAGACATCACATAGGTCTTTCAATGCTATCTTTTGTTTATAGCCTAGATAGTGACAAAGAGGTGCAGGAGTTTCAAATGGGTATGGGTTTTCAGTTTAGAAAACAACATACCCTGTTCTAGTATGACTTCACAGAGGTCATTATTCAGGAAATTTTGGACCAATTCAAGGAGTATCACACATGGTATCGATTCACATTTTCTTCTTTTCTTGCTCATATGTTCTTGCATCAAAACCATGATTTCTTCAAAGCCCATATGGGTTTGTCTATTTTTTATGAAAGAGGAGTGAGAAAGACGGTTTCGGTGTGGATCTATCTCCTTTCTACAACTTATGATTATTATGCATTTTCCAACTCTTTATTGACCCCAATATTGCAAGATTTTGATAAGGAGGGTGAGGTTGGCTGTTATCAATTCTCCACTCAGCAACTGAGATGGATGCAAGAGTTTGTCCTTCCTTGTGACTCATTCCTCAGGGAGGATTTTTATTTTATCAGGATGCTTGGATTTACTGAGGAACCATTTTGGCTATCAGTATGTGTGACAGACAGGGTGTTGGACCTTGAGGTATTTAGGCAACTGGAAATTATAGACAAATAGTTTTGTGCGGGAAAACACTAGAAGGGATTTTTAAAATGCCCCTTAAGCTTTGGAATAGTAATAATGGAGATAAAATAGACACAAGGTTTGCTGAATGCGAAGCTTGCTCATCTAGGGCTAGTATTGATTTGTGACAAATGGGAATATAATCCTGAAGATGAATTAGCTAGTCTAAATATCAAAGTGACTCATAGCTCCCGGTCCTATTGGGAAACTTGATGAAGTCCACTCATCGGGGACCATACTCTCTTTGTAAACTTGGCCTATATTCCCACAGATTTGGGAAGGCTTCCATGGTTATTATTTTATTATGATTTGGCCAAGCCCAGTGATAAGTGAAAAATTGGGGCCACCCTCTACAATGAACTGGACAAGAACCACTAGTGGAGTTTAGAGAAGATTGCCAAATTCTAGGTTTATCATTAAGAGACCAAGTGTCTTGATGCTAGGTTCCAGGATCTTCACATGGATGAAAAATTTGATGATATCTGGAATAGAGAGCATGATGATACTGATGCTGAGGATGATGAGGAAGTGGATTGAGTTGAAGTAGCTACAATATTACGAGACAAAGAGGTGAAGAAAGCATAAATGAAGGGAAGTGAATAGGCAGTGGAGGGGCCTAGAAAAACTCCATTGAGCACCCAAGTAACTACATCCCATGTGGAAGTCATGCTACCATGTACATGGGCTACAAAGAGACCCAAGGTAGCCCAAAAATCCCAGGAGGTCATAGACATGGACGTTTCTCCACCCGGGAAGAGGTTGCACAATGACGCCAATTCGAGAGAAAGAAAATAGGTACCTATTACAATAAGTCAAGGGTCAAAATATTCAATGAAACAAGTATCTTTCTCTCCCCCTCTTTTTGCATCTTAGTCTCTGGTTACCCCTATTGCATCTGCGTCGACCCTGACCACCTCAAGTTTCATCCTATATTTCTCTGGTTCTGCACCCGTGAGAGGTTCTCTTCAGTCTCCCTTTCCCCATCGAACATGTAGTTTTTACTCCCCCACTGAATGTTCCATCTTTCATCGGGGCCCAATTTGAGCCCTCCATTGCAAATCCTTTTACTTTCGTCGCATTGACTCCAACCCTATCTGCATAATAAATGATTTCCGCTATGTCTCCATGACCCACACCATAGTCCCTTGTGATTCCTTCCATCACTTCCCCTTTCTCTGCAGCCCCACATGATATTCCTCCTTTCTCCCCACTAATAGTCACTCTCCCAAAGTAGACCTCGTCTAAGTCTTCTATGATTTATTTCCTTTTTTCTCTTCCTCCCGGTGCACCCTTTGTTGACAAACTGATTAGGTCACTAGTATAATTCTTTGGGAAAAATTCCATGACCAAGATGGTGTGGGCTAGGAGAGCCCAAAAAATAAAATAAAAGGATGCTGCAAAACCAAGTAAGCCATGCATGTAGACCCTCTTTAATGAGGTTCAAGGATCAACAAAATTTTCATCTATGATGCTTAACATCATAAAACCTCAAGGGAAGATGCAAATCAAGGATTACATGATTCATGCCATAAGAATAGACCTGAACTCATCCTGACCACAAGTCAAGGTTGAGCTAATGGAGGAAATTCAGCGGGTAGTGACTACAGACTTTTTGAAGTGTAGTCGTCAATTAGAAAAAAGAGGGAGAGCTTAGGAACATTAAGGAAAGGGTGGAGATCCTATAGAGGAAGGAAAAGGCTAAAGATGTGGAAATCACATGCTTGTCCCAACAAGCGCAATCAAAATAGGCCAAGCTCTACGAGGAACTTAAAAATTTCCAGCCTCAAGATCTAAACATGGTTGCTAATTCACAATAGAAAAACAAGGTGTTTCAAGACCGGCTATCTTAGGTGGAGAATAAATCCTAGGAAAAGAATAAAGAGCTTTAGGACCAATGAGCTTAATTTAAAAAAGAGATCAACAAAATGAAGGTCTCTATGGAAAAAGAATACGAAGCCCAAAGTCAGGTGGAGGAGCTGCTGAAGAGAAAGGATACAGGGTTGACATCTCTATGGGAACAACTCACTGCATCGAGCAAGAAGATTAAGGAGCTACTGGAAGAAATCAGGTTGAAGGATGTTGAGATAAATCAGTTAAAGATTCCTTCCTAGACGTCTATTCCTTAATCAGATTCCCTTGTAGTGGCACAAAAATTATATGTCTCCTACTAGGAGAAGGTTAAGTCTTTTTGTTGGTCCCTACAACCAATATTGCAATTTATGGTGGATGCAACAAATTTGAGCAGGGAGGTACATGGTATGATTGGGCAAGTTCCATAATTTATCGCTGAAAGGCTACTGAAGGCTGTGAAATTGATGGGAAAATTAGACATAGTGACTAATGCTGACTTGGAAAAGGTGGGAATAGATGACCAAAGATTGACTACCAAAAAGGTGAAGGAGTTCATCCATTTTCATGCAATGACCCTCCAAGCTAGAAATTGCTTGGTCATTCTAAGTCAGACTATGAATCATATATAGATGCAATTATCTCATTTGACTTAGATGGTATTTCCCTCTCCTTTTCTCTCCAATAAATCAGTGGCCACGGTGGAGCATATTGTAGCAAGGATTAAGGAAAGGAAATGGGATCTATTTGCTTTCTAATCACTTGATCAACCTCCTATGGTAGCAGGCATTGAAAGTATCATCCACCTGATAGCAAGGCTTCTTTTCTAGATTGAGTTTAGGGCCAAAATCTCCATGGAGCTTCTATTCAAAGAAATTATCGATTTGCATGAGGTGCAAGAGAATTTTCATGCCTTATCGATGCCATTTGAGGTTGACTAGATGCCTTTGCAGAAATCCCTCTGAAAGCTCTAAGTGTTTCCTGATGGATAGGTTTTTTATTTTGGAACCAGGTTTCTGGGTTCTCATTCCATAGGAGAAATTCCCCTTGATAGTCACTGAAAGCTATGGATTTAATAATCCTTAAAGCTCCCTCTAGGTGGGTTTTATTTTTTTCGCATTTTCCTCAGCCTACGCTTTGTAGGTTCACAAATTCTCAAGCCCTCTTTTTCTAGAACCTTCATCTTCTTGTGCCATGTGTCAATATCATGCACCTTTAAGAATTCTATCCCTTTTATTTCAACATCGATCTCCGCTTGGTTGCCACATTGCATCCTACACGGGTACCTTTTTAGCAAGCCCAACAATCAAAGCTTTGAGTATAGAACACACCACATGTCATCACCATGGGGAATGTGGTTGCAAAGGAGGGATCAAGGAATGAGAGGCACCATCTCTTTGCCATGTGTCCTAACCAATTCCTCAGATGGTTGACACATGTCTTTAGGATATTTATCTAGTTCTAATCTTGTGCTGTGGCCATCATCAGGTGGGTAGTGCACTTTGTTCAAGGCAACAAAATTCCAATTTGTTCAACCTCTCCGTTTCTTAGTTAATTGATGAAACATTATACTATGCTAATATTGTGGCAATGAGTAGTTTATCATCAAATATTTTATAGTTTCACTATTTAGATCATGTTTATACTCATTTTGTTTAGTGAATGCATACGGGAGTCATATTATGTTGTTTGATAATTTAATCTCTGCTTTCTGTTATTTTGGGAATATAAATTATCGTATGGGCCTTCAAATCTCACCTGAAAGGAATATTTCTTGTGCCTATTCACTTAAATCTTGGTGCATCACCTTATAATTAGATTTTTCTTTTTATATTTTCTTTCATTTCCCTTTTCAACCTTAATACATGAAGAGTCAACTTCTTTAAAATCTGGAGGTTACTCAGTTTAATGCAATTGGTCCCCCCATTAACTAAGTTTCCATAGGGTTGTGTGTCTAGAAATTTTAGGCATCAACATTGGTATTGCATTGTCACATTCATCTGACTATTACCCACAAGGTAATGGCTAGGCTGAATCCAACAATAAAAACTTGGTGACTATTATTCGCAAGCTTGTGGATGAGAATTAGCATTTATGGCAGAAATCTTTGTATGATTCTTTGTGGACATATATGATCACTCAAAAGAAGGCAATAGGCATGTATCCTTTTTAACTCTTGTATGGGTTGAATTTTGAATTCCAATTACATTAGAAACTCCCACCCTCAAATTGGCTAAGGCCATTGAGGATGAGACTTTTGATAGTTCAGTTGATAAGCAAATAATGTATCTTTCCGAACTAGAGGATAAATGAGTTTAGGTAGCAAATCGTATTACAGAGCATTAGGAACAAGTGAAAAATATTTTTGACAAGAAGGCTAAGTCTTGTGACTTTCAATTTGGTGATCTTGTTCTCTTGTGGGACAAGAGAAGAGAGCCAAAAGGTATGCATGAAAATTTTAATTGACTATGGGCATGACAATTCAAGATTCATCAGTTACATGGTGAAAATAGATTTCTTTTAGCATATGAAGATGGGACACCATTTTCTCTTCCCCACAGTGGGAAACATCTAAAGCACTTTACACAATGAGGTGACAAATGTTCAATGTAAATATTTCTAGTCTTTGCATCTTTTTGTTTTTGAGTCTTTTTATTTTTGTCACCTCACTCTATGCCCAATTGATAGATAAAGGAACTTGGATTTTGGATTTCTTCTCTCTTCATTCATTTCTAAGAACGATCAAAGGAATCTCCCCATCTAGAGCTAGTTATTATCCTTGAATCCATCTGCTCTCGATTCATGGGATAACCCCCTATGAAATTGGTCTATTTCATAGACTTGTGTACTTCAAGCATGGAAAATGAGGAAAATTTCAATTGGCCTTAATTTGTAGTCTTGAGCCTTGAATCGTCCATTCAAGTGCTCGTCCTTAATTGTTTCAAAAACCTTCAAAATATTTTTTTTGTCAAATTTTACCTTTCGGGAGTTAGAATATGTTTTTCCCATGTAAGGGTGTTGTTTTTTAGAGCTCCTACATGAGCAAGGTTTTAAGAAATTTTCTAAGTGTTGGAGCGCTAATTTTCAATGTTCCTACACTCTTCTTCCATATTTTATATTTGAGCGTTATTTTTCAGTGCTTGTGCATAGAAGGTTTTTTTAAGTCCATTTGATGCAAGAGTGGGGTTTTTCACCGCTCTAACATGTTTGGAAAATTTGAATCATGAAAAAGTGGTGATTTTTATTGCTCTTGCATGTTCTTGCCAGTCTTCATACATGTGAATTAATGAACTTCTAGTTCATTAATTACACTTATTTTAAAGTCTTGTAATGTCTTTCTAAGTCATTATTAGCTCATTTTAGGTTCATCAAACTTAATTGCATCATTCTTCCTTGCGACTTTATATCTAAGAGTCAATTTTTCTTCAAATTTTAGCTGGAATTTTCTATTTTTGCGTGTTTTGAGTTACTCCATCATTTAGGGGACTTAGATAATTTTCTTTAGGTACGTTTCCTTTTATTTGTTTGTTTATTTTATGGTTTTCCTATTCTAATATTTTGGATTGTATAAATGATTCATGTGAAGGAATGTATTTGTGTTTTTCTACGTTTTACTTTTCTTCTTAGGGATTTTTGTATTATTTTTGCAAGTGTTCATCCTTAGGGTTTTTGTGTGCCCTAGTTTTCTTTTGGTTTCCCTTTATGTATATTTTTTCTTGTATGAGCATCAATTTCTGATGTTATGTCTTTGATTTTAACCACTCGTAATTTTTTTCCATCTTTTGGTATAGCGTTGATTTTAATGTCTTAACATCATGTTTTTTGAGAAGTTTGAAATACATGTATGAGCGGGGAAAATCACTACTTTATCAATTGTTAGATCATTCCCATATACAAGAGCGGTGATTTTCATTGCCCCCACATGTTTGAGTCATTTCCCTTTTGTGTAGGGGTGGTGAAAATCACCACCCCTGCAAGTATTGTTTTTCCCTAACTCCATGTGTAGGAGTGATGAAAATCACTGCTCCTACCAAGGATATTTCTTTCACCGGATGCATAAGCATAATTTTTCACCACTTTTGAATGTTTAAGAGTTGTGAGCTTGCAAGATGTAAAAGCATTTATTTTTGTTGCTTATACATTAAAGTTAATTTTCCTCGAGATGTACAAGCTCTGATTTTCAGCGCTAGTACATCAAAACTTTCAAAGTTCTTCCAATGCATGCTAGAGCATTGATTTTTAGCACTGTTACATAAAATGTAGATCTTCCAAGATGTAAGGTTGCTGATTTTAAGCACCCTTGCACAAAAAATGGATTTTCACTAAATGCTCAAAAATCATCCCAAATTGTTTTCCGAACTCCATTCCTTCTACAATTGCTCCATTTAACACACTTCATAGCTCACATTTTCTCACTCTAAAATTCTTGCCTAGATTCACACATTCCATTTATCCTCTATAATACATATCCTCTTGAAATATGATAAAACCATGTTTCCTTGTAGTTTCTCTCAGTTCTCATCTGGTATTCTCTAGAGGCGCTTTTCAGTGGTCTTTTGTAATTTTAATGACAACAAAAGAATCTCCGTCATCTTCTAAAAAAGATAAAATGAAGTACAAGTACCAAGGCATTTATCTGCCTACCATTGTGATCTTCAAAATTGACGAGATCAAGGACACAAAGATGGGTCACCAGAATATGGTTGATTTTATAAGAAAATAGGAAAGAAACCATTGGAAGAAGAATTACAAGAAATCGTCCATAGCAACCTACATCTAGTGGCTTAATTTCCAGTTGTTGCTCACTACTCAAAATTTTTCTTACAATTTTCCTTGCTTTATATTAGGGAATATAGGAGTGTGAGAGATTCTTCTGGGAATATTATGATGAGATTGGATCTAGAGTTCTTTGAAAAAGTTTTTTGAGTTCTGCACATGGAGAAGTATACAACTATTTCTATTTAACAAGCACAAGAGGTTTATGACAAAGATCCTGTATACACCTAAAATTGGTCTGGAGAATCTAATTAATTAAATATGACTTATTTGATTAGTTATCCTAAATTTCTCTACTATTAAATAAATAGAAATATTTATTTATATAGTTCACATTTAAATTCTTCTAATTTTGCTATTATTTCATCTTGATTAAAGAAACGAAATTAAATACTTTGTTTTATTTAATTATCAAATTCCCCTATTTATTCTATCTTAATCAAATCATTTAAATAAATTAAACAAAAGGTTAAATACTTTATTGTTTAATTATCATAATTCTTCTATTTTAATTTAATAAAAAACTTCTATAGTTTTTTATATTAAATTATTATTTCCCCTTTTGCTAATTTAAATAAATAGAAAATATTTAAATAAAAGCATAAATCAAATATTCCTCTATTTTCACTCACCTATCAAATTAGATATCAAATGTCTAAATTAATGCAACTGGGATTCAAGAGAAAGCTTGGAGGAAATCCTCTCAATATTCTCCCTCTAATCTTTCCTATCCTCTTGCCTGATGTTTTCATGGGGAGGAACCATTCCCATGATCAGCTCCAACCTTTCCATCTCTCACCATTCAATTGTCCAGATTGAATCCAAGCCTCTACTTTGCTGCCCCTATGCAAATGTGCTACCGAGAAATCTATAAATACAACCTTTCAATACAAGAAATGGATCCCATCTTTGTGCAAACTTACTCTGCATGAAAGCATCAAGAATTTTAGCAATAGCAATAGATTTCATGTCACAACTACATACTATAGTTTTCATCATAGTTTTCATGTCAGTATAGATTAAAGTAGCTTCCTTTTATCATCTAGATATTATCATATAGGATTAGATCACTGTATCTAGCATCATTTCGTTCTTTAAATTGGCATTTTAATATTCATAGTGTCTTACTAAACTTGAGAGATTCTTGACTTGATAAATCTTTAGAGATAGGGAACAATGAGACGCTTTCAAGTTTCTGCTCTTTTTATTATTTCATTACTGTAAAATATTTGATATAATCTTTCATTAAGAAGTGTATTTACCTTTTTTACCTATTCACATTTACTATTTGGTGCCCACCATGGGGCATAACCCCATATTTCACAAATTTTCTTTGAAAAGTGTCATATAGGATTCTAGCGTGTTTATTTTAGCACGAGCGAGAGTTTTTCTGGTGCTTTCAACGAAAACTATAGCGCTTTTGAACTTTGTTTCAGCACTTCAACATACACTATAGCATTTTTGAATAATTATTTAGCACTTCTAATGAGGAAACTATACCACTTCTATGATCTGTTTCAGTGCATCAGCCCGATGTTCACAACACAGTTGGTCTTTGTTCTTCTAAATTTTTGTAGCACTTTGGAAATTTTTTATGGTGCTTCGATCAAATCTTGTAGTGATTCTAATAAATTATATAGTGCTTCTGATCTAAATTATAGTGCTTCTAAACTCTGTTTCAATGCTTCTATATTTTTTTTATCTGGATCCGACACAACCATGACCATAATGTTATTTTGATGCTTTGGACTAAAAAGAATCAATCCTAGGGTAGACACTTAATTTAAAATACACCAATCCTAGGATAGTCATCATACTTTTTGTTGTATTAGTTAAATTAGTTAGCCTGATTTTGTGAAGCAACATCTTCACTTAGATTAGTACATTGTCTTTTGGGCTTAAAATAAATAATTATTTTTTGTGCTTGTGTGGTGAATAGGATTATGCTCTCCCCTTCACTAGGTGATTAAAATTCTAGACTCATTCTTTCTTTTTCATGAAATTTATGCTTTTGTTAAATCCTTTAGAAGGCCTACCATAGTGGGAAGAAGTACTCACCCTACAGGAATGACCTAAGTGGGAATGCCTAAAGCCAAGGATTCCAACCCACTCTAAACAAATGCGAGTTGTTGATGAAAGTCCAAATCAAGGGTGGTGAGCAAGATAAACATCCCCAAAGCCTTTGTTCTAAAGGTTGGGAGGTCTCTTGAGGGAGTTTATCATTTAACGCACCACACAAAAACCCTATCTAAAAACCATAGTCTAGTATCCAACTGAGTCAGTAACTATACATTGTAATACTTGCAATGCAAGGGGAGGGAAGAATATTCCCCCAAGACACTCACCATATAATTTCCAAGGAGTGTTTTCTTAAGGGACGAGAAATCCAACCTTGATTACACACGTGGAAATGACGAAAAAACAAGCGCCCTCTAAGGGGTAACACGACTGTGTGAGTCAACACAATTTTAAGATGTGGGCTGTTGAGTATAATGATGACCTTTTTGAACTTAAGAGTGAGTCTGTTTGAAGTGTATTCTTGTTAAAGAAACTAGTGAAAATAGAACCACATGTGGTTCTTAGAACATACACTATCTGTTTAGATTCTAGGTTCAAAAACAATTATTTTACAATTTCTTGCTATGTTCTCAAATCAAAAACTCAGATAAAGATCATCCAGAAAAACACCAAAAAGAGTCGAAAGAAACTAAATAGTGAAATTTATGATTAGAGATTGGAAATCCACAAATTTTGTCAAGAAATCCCTCAAAACAAGAGTCTAGAAATGAAAGAAACAACTTAGTTACAAAAACCTTTTGAAAAGAAGATGTTTTTTGTATCAAAATAGAAAAATCTTGCTTCACCATAGAAATTTCATCCATAGATTTCATGATTTTTCCCAAGGATATTTTGATGATTATGCTTTAGAACCTCTCTATTCACAAGCCATTTCCCAAAGAAGAGATTTTTCACAATATCATAATCGTAGTCAGCCTATTCATTAATCTTCCATCCCGCAACCAATGATAGAATATTCCAACAGAATCGATCAATTTTTACAATAGAGAAAACATTAGAATCATTAGGCTGGTCATCCAATATCAGAAAAATACTAGTGGAGGTATCTTCTCAAAAATATAAATTCCCAAAAATCAATCTCTTCATGGGTAGAAAATCAGACATCACTATTGGAACCCAAAGTTGTGCTTATACACTTCGTTATAGCACTTCTAAAGTCTATTTTAGCACTTCTAAGGCCTGTTTTAGTGCTTCTGAATTCAAAGTAGTGCTTACACCCTCAGTTTTAGTGCTTCTGAGCTCTATCTTAATGTTTATGTGAAATAACGCTTATGTAAATTGTCATAGCGTTTCCACACTCTGTTTTATCACTTATAAAATAGCACTTCCATAGTCTGTTTTTAGTGCTTCTACACTCTATTTTAGCACTTCCAAAAAGAAGAAAAACATAGAGTTTCCAAACACATCTGTCATATTGGTTAACATCTAAAAATTATATTTTTATCAGCCAAAAGTATCTTTTCAATATAAACAGTGCCTAAAAGTAGAAACAAATAGGTTCCTACAAGTTAAAAGTCTTTTCAAACTTGAACCCAGATCTTGCAAACTATAAAGTGTCGAAAAAATCAAATCAAAATCTTGGTTATTAGGCTAAGTTTCTTCATCGGGATATTATCATCCTACTATCATGAAATGAGGCTTAATAATAAGATTTTTAACCTAGTCTCATCAATAGGATATATCATCCTATTTGACTTAGTTAAGATTCATTTAGACACTAATCCAAATATAGAAGATCAAAATTCTAGTGGGAAAAACATACACTTGTATGCCAATCTTCACAAGGTTACAAAGACAAAGACTCTTAGAAAAAACAATTGAAACATCAAAAATCATGGCAGAAGAAAATCCTTGGAATAGATTACATCAAAATGACAAGAATGAAATAATGGTAGAAGACATACAAATATCCCAACAAGATCCAAAATTCCATAAATTTATGGAAAAAAATTTAGAGCAAGACATGGAAAAATATCTCTTAATGCTAGCTAAATCAGGTGCCAAAATTCCAAAAATTTTCAATGCCAATCGATTAAAAGAAACACCTAGAGAAAATGAAATTGAAACACCACAACACAAACAACATACACCAAACATAGATCAAGTTGTAGCCCTAACACAAAAAATACAAAACTTACAACAAAAAATTCAAGATATGCAAAAGGGAACCACAAAAAGGTATGCATTACAAGAAATTTTTCCTTATCCTTTTGACCCGAGTGTGGACATGATGCCATTCCATAGACATTACAAATTCCTAAAATATGAAAAATACAATGGTAAAACTGATCCAATCGACCATGTAAGGGAATTCAGGACCATGAGCTTAGAATTTGCGTAAGAAGAAACTTACCTAATGAGGTTATTTCTAAGAAGCTTAGGAGGTCAATGTATGGAATGGTTTCCCAAACTACAACCAGGGATACAAAATTTTGAAGAGCTCGTCAATAGGTTCATATCACAATATTCTTTTAACATTCAACATGACGTCAAAATAAAGGACCTCTACATCATGAAGTAAAAAAAAGGTGAGACCTTCCTGTCATTTATACGGTGATGGAAAAGACTATTTACTAAGTATCCTCACTCCATACCTAAGGAAGAGAAAATGGAGTTGTTCATTGACAACCTGACTGATGAAATGAGCTATAGGCTCGAATTACAATGTCCTTGAAAATTCAAAAAAGTGATTGAAAATGGCCTTATAATCGAAGAAGCTTTGGTCAAATGAGGGGTGATCAAACACTACAATGAAAAATAAAACAACACCAACTCCTCAAATCATTATGCCAACAATAACAAGCCTAAATTCTGGCAAAAGAATAGAAATGCTCAGATCAATGAAACCACAAATGACTTACAAAATGCAAAGCTAGTATTTAACTTGACGACCTCTACTGCTGAGAAAAACTGAAATGGTGACCAAAACATCAAGTCAAATGTTAGTCAAAACAATAATCTGAACAATGGAGAATCAATACCACAAACATATCAAAAATCATCAAACCGATGTAGATTCACACCATAAGTGGTGTAGGAGCACCCATAGGTTGTCTAGGGAAAAATTTACCTAGGAAACCTAAGCAATCTATCTTAGTGGAATTTTTTTTGTGAATGGATTATATGAAGGTCATGTTGACCATAGAGTAGGTGTAATAGGGGTTTTAGATCCAAAGGAGGTTTAGGATTGTTGAAAGGAGCAAAGAGGGCTAAGAGGTTGTCTTGCAACTGTGCCACATTTAACATGTTGCTCAACAATGTTGATAAATGGAGCTACAACCGACCAAGAAGAACCCAAGGGGAGAGGATAACTGATTGGTGGCCCTATTTATGGGATACCTTGGCATTGGAGAGAGGTTGGAAGCCTTTCATACTGCTTAAGTTTTTGAAATCAAAGAAAGCATATGTGAAATCTGTTTGAAATTTCTGGTTTTTGAATTGTAGTGATGTTTTAATGGATTCATTTTGGCATAGTAATTCGAGTATGATGTAGGGTAGTTATTCTTTGAATTTTTTGTGGCATTAGATATCTTGTTAATTTAGCTTTAAGCATTTGTTTTTAAATAGTTTGTGTTCTATACTGTTGCTGGTCTGAACCAGGTAGTCTGTAAAGAATGGAGTGTTAGTTCACTTTCCCACCGTACACATTGTACGACCCTTTGGGATTAGTAACTAGAATCCATATATGTACATATAGTAGGTTTTGGGGCCTTATAAAGCACAATAGCTACTGTGGAAGTCTTGTCCTAGGGGAGCCAGTGAAGATCCTGGTTAGGAAAGACCATAATTCAGAGCACTAAAATTGCAGAGGTGTTAACTTTGTGACAAATTTCCTTTTGGAGAAGGAAGATATGAGACTTACCAAGCTATGGTGAAAAGGAAAAGACTCTACCAATCCATTTGGTGAGGGAATAACTTAGCAAGTTGCTGAGAAGCCAGGAAAGGGCTTAAAAAGCCTAATTTTGCTCATTTTCAGGTTAGGGCTTTGTACGGCCAGTTGTGGCCCAAGACCCCAAAAATCCTTGAGAGGTGGGCATATGAACCAAGTATCCTAAGAAAATATTGGGGGTTACCTTGGAAAGACTTTGGGAAAAACCCTAATTTCTCTGAGAAGGAGACCTAATAGAGCTAGAAGCCTTCTAGGCCTAATAGAGGGGTTTGGTGAAAGCGACCTATAGATGGAGCTAGGTGGACCTATAATACCCCTAGTAGGATGGATTGAAGTATTCAAAAGCACCTCCACACCTCTGTAAAACTAATTCAAGAATTTGGAGGTTAGTAGCCTTTAAGGAAGTTTAAGGGCTAAGGGCTAGTGCTACAAGTTTGCACCAAGTTTTGACTTGGAAGAAGGAACTTTGTTGATAGTTGGGTTGGCAAGGAAAACCAGGGGATCCTAAGAAGAAATTTATCCTATAGGTTGCAAGTGGTGGAGAAAGACACCCTAGAGGTCTTCCAAGAAAGACCCAGAGCATGAATTAGTGAGTGATTCATCCAACCTCCCTATCAATAAGGCCAAACACTAGAATCAACAATGAGGGAACTTGTTGCAAGTGGTCTTATCACTACATGAGAAGCAAGATTTTGGGATCCAAAAGTCAAACCACCATGGTGGAATGATGCAGAGTATTGTAACTTCCATAAAAATAAAGGAGATAAGACAAATGATTGCATGGAATTAAAACATCTAGTACAAGATCTGATTGGCAACAAAAAGGTATATGTTGAGGGACATCAAAACAACAACAATCATACTACCTTTAAAGATCCTTTACCAAATTACGAAAAGGGAGAGTCATCTTATACAAACAGTAAAGGTAAAAATGTCAACCACATTTACAATAGCATGATATTTTTTTTTTCTGAAGTGGAAAATGATACTGTCCCTGGTAATGAAATTGACAACAGTAGAACCATTGACATTATACTGCTAGATTTGATCCCGAACATAGACACATCCGACAATCAGATAATTTTTAAACAAATCAGAGACAAACAATATTATCAACTGATCAATGTAATGACAAGGGGGAAATCCAAGGTAATTGATGAGCCCAAAATATGCTCATTATTTGAATGACATGATGAATTTTTAAAATACCTTTACTCTTTTTAATGGTTGTTTTAAACTCTGTGACTATAAACTTTTATCTTAAATCAGGTAGTATCCTATGACAATGCATTCCTATATTCTTGCAGCTTAATATCCCCATATATCCATATTCATGGCCCTGTTTGACCTCCTAATTGACTGATATGATACGTGTGGTTTTTGGATAAATGAGATGAATTTAATGTGTGTGATTAATGATGAGTATCATGCTATTATATGTATGCTTTCTTTCATCTCTGTTGCCATGTGTTCCAGAGTTTGTTAAAAATAGTATGAACAAGTCAATGTGCAACAAACCTAGGTTTTGCAATGAAGACCATTTCCACCATGACATCGAGGAAGTTATTTCAGTGAAGGCTCTTTTTCCGGGTCATCGGGAGGAGATCTAAATGGTCATCAATCTAGGAAGAGTGGAATGATAGATTCTCTCTGAATCAGTTGGATAGATATGTTTTCATTTATGGAAGTCTATTCCTCGGAATTAGGAAGCATCTATGTCCGCATCTTTCTCTGTTAAGTTAGTTAGTTAGCTGTTTTTCTATAAATAAATGTTCCTCCTGTGCGAGTGAATAGGATTTAGAGAGATTAGACTAGACTAGAAAGTAGAAATATAACAGAGTATGTAAGAGCAGTGTTTTAATGATGAATAGAGTATTGTGTTAGTATTATTACAAGCAGAAAAACCATGTATATGATTATGAGTTTATGAATAAAAAGCTGATGAAGTTTTGAGTTCAGTTCTTGCATAATTGGTTGATGCTTGCTAAGGGGGCCCACTTAGTAAGTATCTTTAGTTAGTAGTTTAATTCTTGTTGTTTATTAGTTAGAATTTCATTCCAAGAATTTTTAGTGTAAACTCAGTCTTGTGTCTATTCTTGCAGCATAAGGAATCCATCCCTGTGTTTGTTCCTACAGCATAAGACCAGTTCATGGTTTGTTTCTCAGAAATAGTTGTTATGATTTCTGCTTTAACTAAGTTATGCTTAAGTTGATAAGACTTTTCTTTACGTTCCTACATCAGAAGTAGAATTCCTTTCATGCATTTACTTATAGTAGGTTGTGGCTAAAATCAGTTCTTAGTGCACATACAGTGCCGTTCCATTTCAAGTATATGTTCCCTAGTTTGACAAAGTAAATGAACGACCATGAGAAGATGTTAGTCACCTGTTGGAATGTCCAATTCCCAAGTTAGGATTTTCCATGACTTTTATATCCTTTTATGGGCAACAACCATTTTTTGGCACCGTTGCCGAGGATGGTGTCAAGCTAAGAACCTGTCATAGTCATTGTTAGCAGTAGTTAGTGTGTTTATTTAAGAATTTTCAAATCCTTCAAATTTTCAGTTAAGTCCGTTACATGCATAGAAGAAGAGATGCTCTAGGGAGATTCTTACCAAACCCTCCCTTCACTGATAATGATTTTGAACCAGTTTATAATATATTTGAGGAAGAAGGAAACCAAGATATCAATCCATTTGCTGAAGACCCACTCACCAAATTTCCCTTTGACCTAGCTAACGAAGAACCCAAAGAAAATCCATTTGCTCTAATACTTCATCAAGAAGATATGGCACAAAATCCACCTAATCGAGCTCTTGCTTTTGAATTCCCTATTATAGCCCAGCAAGATAATGATAACCTCAAAAATATTCCTTCTTCATTACTTCCCAAGTTCTATGGACTAGTTACAGAGGACCCCGACACTTTCTTGTTTGAGTTTGACATCCTTTGTTGAAGCTATGATTATACCACAGATGATCACAAGCTGAAGTTGTTTCCTGCTACTTTGAAGGAGGGAGCTCTAAGATGGTTCATGAGTTTGGGGAGGAATTTTGTTGATAGTTGGGCACTCATGCAAACAATTTTTCTTGAGAAGTATAAGGAATATTTCAAGAGTGGTAGTAAGGGTGATGATATATTCCGAATTCAGCAGAAGGAGGATGAAAGGTTGGAAGACTATATCTCAAGATTTTTGTTTTCCTTGAAAAAGAATTCAGACCATACTCTGAATGAAGAATCCCATAAATTAATTTTTCTGAGGGGAATCAATGATTCATGTATTGATGCTCTAGATCTAATGGGAGGAGGAGATATAACCCAAGTGCCTTGGGATGATATTAAGAACATATGCTGCAATTACTCTCGAGCAACTGTTAAGAAGGGAAGAGGTCATCAAACCACAATGGGAAAGTCTTCTACTAATGGAGTTTCACGAATGGAGATTTCAAATTTGCTGACTGATTTCAAGTAAGATATCATAAATAATATGGCTACATAGTTGGATACTATGCAAGCTTGAAAGAAACATGAGGAAGCTAAAGCAATCTTGGCCAAGTTTTGTCCACATTGCCGACAAAAGAAGCATGACTGTAGATGTAAGATGGTGGCTAACATGGAAGCTAAGAAAATACCTATTGACTTTAAGGCAGTAGAAGGTGATGATGACCAAGTATTTTATGTTGCACAAAGGTGCCCATGGGCTCAAAGACAAGGTATGCCTCAAGAACCTTTAACTTTTGGTAATCCTTACTCTAATTATAGTAACCAATGACAACCTACATATGGCCCATCACCACCATGGAATACCTCTCAACCACAATGGCCTAACTATCAAAGTCCATAATGGCAATCTCCTCAAGGAGGTTGGCAGCAGCCATAAGGACAATGGGCTCCACCCCAAGGTAACTGGTAGTAGAATCCTCAATGGAGAGGTTCTCAACAATGGTAGAACCAATCCCCTGGATTTTTGAAGCTTCAGCAACCACAGACTCAGACCCTCATGCCACCTCCTGTAGCACCTGCAGCAAATACTGGCCCGCCAAAACAAACACCTATGCCTGCTCAACCATTGCCAAATCCTAATAATAAGCAGCAGCAATATCAGCCTATGTATTTTGTAGAAGCCAATCAGTGTCCAGCCTATGCCCTGAATATTAATGATATCCATCTCAGGTCTGGAACCACCTTATCTGCTCCACAGCCACTAGTAATTACTGAAATTCAAGATCCTCCCTTTGCTGAACAACTAACTGGTCCTGCATAACATATACCTATATTAGATAATGCCTCTAAGGAGCTCATCCTGTAGCATCTAGCAAAACCACCTTTTCCTTAAAGATTGCAAGTCAATACACCCAAGTCTATAGAAGAGCCTACCTTTGATATTTTGGATCAGCTAAAAAATGTACACATTCAAATCCCTCTTTTTCAAGACATTAAAGATGTTCCAATCTATGGGAAATCCATTAAGGAGGCTTGTTTGAAGAAACTTGGAAGAAAGAAAAAGGATCCCCAAACTATCCATGTTTTAGGACATTTGACAAATATTATGTTAGGGAAGGTAGTCATGCCAAAATATGCTGACCCTGGGAGTCCTGTGGTACAAATAAATATTAATGGTCAGATGGTAAAAACTGTTTTGGTTGACCTTGGTGCAACCATTAATGTATTGACCAAGCATACTATGGAGTATTTGAATATCCTAACCATTAGGTCTACACCTACCATCCTGCAGCTTGCTAATAGCTCCACTATAATACCTGATGGTATGGTAGAGGATATAATTGTCAAGCTTGAGTCTTGGGAATACCCAGTGGATTTCACCATATTGTCCACAAAGACAACTTTGGGAGGATATCCTATCATCCTAGGTAGACCATGGTTAGCCACAACTGATGCTTTTATAGATGTCATTCAGGAAACATGACAATGTTTGATGGTTAGTCAATAAAGAAATTGGCTTTATACCCACCTGCTCAGCCTCAGCCAGACTTGTCTCAGCCAATTTGGCTAGATTTAGGTGAGGAAACTGAAGAAGTCAGTTCATTGGCTCACTTAATGATGCTGTAAACTAATCCATTTTCCCAAATTCAAAGTGAAGATGGTCTGCTTTTACAAATTTTGCAGTCCAATTCTGATATGAGTAGCCCATTTGTTTTAGATAATTATACTCAGCACAGCTTCCTGCAGTAGCTAAATCCTAAGAACCTGCCATTTAAAATCCCTACAGTCTATCAACATTTGCTTCTAGAAGAAATACAGACACCACCTTTACCAATAGACTCCATGAATGATCTTACCAAGCAAATTGAGCTATCTCTAGGACACTATCTGAATATCAATAATAAGTTGCCTCAATCTCGAGAAACTACCCTAGTCACATTGCTACAAGATCAGCACAAAGCTTTTGCATGGGACTATGGGGATATGAAGGGAATAGATCCTCAAATCTGTACCCATAGGATCTATATTAAGGAATATTGTTCACCTATTAGGCAGCCTCAAAGAAGGATAAACCCAGCACTCAGGGAAATAGTCAAAAATGGGCTCCAAAAATTGCTTGATGCTGGTTTTATCTACCCCATTTTAGATAGTCAATAGGTATCTCCATTGGTAATTGTTCCTAAAAAAGGTGGAAAATGAAGAGTTTGTGTAGACTACAAAGAGCTGAACACAACAACTAAAAAAGATCACTTTCCATTGCCATTTGTTGATCAAGTACTAGATTCATTGTCTGGTAAAAAGTATTTCTCATTTTTGGATGGATATAGTGGGTATAATCAAATTAAAATTGCCCATGGGGATCAAGACAAAACAACCTTTACCTATCCATGGGGCAATTTTGCTTATTCTATCCTACCTTTTGGCCTATGTAATGCACTTGCAACATTTCAAAGGGCAGTAATTAGTATTTTTGCTAACATTTCTCATGATTCTATGGAAATCTATATGGATGACCTCACCACTTATGGAGTTACTTATGAAGAAGCATTAGCAAATTTGGAGAAAGTGTTGAAAAGATGCTAGGAGCATAATTTGTCCTTAAATAGTGAGAAGTGTTTTATGATGATGCAAGAAGGAATTTTTTTAGGCCATCATATCTCTCTAGTAGGAATTCAAGTTGATCCTGCAAAAATAAAAGTCATTCTAACTTTGCAAACACCTATGAAACAAAAGGATGTTAGAAGCTTCTTAGGACATGCTGGATATTATAGAAGATTTATTAAATATTTTAGCAAAATAGCTAGTCCCTTGTATGCCTTACTAACTAAGGATTGTGAATTTAATTGGACTAAGGCTTGTGACAAGTCTTTCCTACAGCTTAAGAACTTACTTACTAAAGCACCTATTCTTCAAGGACCCAAGTGGAGTCTGCCCTTTCATAGACACACAGATGCTTTTGATTATGCCATAGGGGTAGTGTTAGGATAGAAGGAGAATTCCATAGAACATGCCATCTATTTCATTAGCAAAAACCTTCAAGGCCCAGAATTAAACTATATTGTCATAGAGAAAGAATTGCTAGCAATTGTGTATGCTTTGAACAAATTTCGACATTATGTCAAAAGTTACCAAATATTTGTTCATACAGATCATGCGACAATAAGGTACCTCATGAATAAGCCTGCCATATCTGGTAGATTAACAAGGTGGCTACTATTGTTGTAGGAATTTGATATCACAGTTATCGACAAGCCAGACAGGGCAAATGTGGTGGCTGATTTCTTGTCAAGACTTCAAATAGCTACACCTGCCACATCTGAGGTAATTGATGATAGCTTTCCTGATGAATATCTATTTTCTATTGCTTCTCAAACACCATGGTATATGAATATTGCAAATTATTTAACAGCCAACAAAATACCAGCTCACTTCTCACCAAAGGATAGGAAGCTATTGATTGAGAAAAGTTTTAACTTTTCATGGATTGCAGACTATTTGTTTTACACATGACCTAACCAAGTCATGCAAAGGTGTGTTAGAGATGATGAGACATGACATTTTGCATGCTTTTCATGATGATCCATGTGGTGGGAACTTTTCATCTAAAAGAACATCAATAAAAGTGCTTAATACAGGGTATTATTGGCCCACACTACATAAGGATGTTGTAGCCTACACTAGAAAATGTGACAAATATCAATGAATGGGGAGGCCAACAAGGTCTGATGAAATGCCCCTATATCCACAAGTGGTATTTAGTCCCTTTGATAAGTGGGGAATGGATTTTGTTGGGCCTATTGATCCCCCATCCAATGGAAAATCCTACATTTTAGTTTGCACTGATTATGTGACCAAATGGGTGGAAGTGAAAGCAATGAAACATGCACGTGACAATAAGGTTGCCGAGTTCCTTTATAAACAGATTTTTACTAGATTTGGAGTCCCCAAAGAACTTATTACTGATCAAGGAGCTCAGTTTACTTCAAACCTGATCACTGCATTGATGAATGACTACAAGATCAGGCACAGGAAATCAAGCCCCTATCACTCTTAAGCCAATGGTCAAGCATAAGTTACTAACAGAGAATTGGAGGCAATCCTTACAAAAAAATCCAGTTACACAAAATAGATTGGAGCAATCATCTTCCAAAAGCAGTTTGGGCCTATAGAACAACATGGAAAACAACCACAGGGTTTACCACTTTTGAGTTACTTTATGGAAAAACTGCCATGTTGTCGATAGAATTTGAGCATAAAATCTTAAGAACTACTCTTCAGCTTCAAATTGATCTTTTAGAAGCTCAAAAGGAACGCCTCCTACAACTGAATGCATTGGATGAAATGAGGAAAGATGCCCTGCAGCACACTGAAGCCATCTATCAGCAAAGGAAGAAATGGCATGACCACAATATCTGTACTAAGAATTTCTCCATTGGTGATTGGACCCTACTCTATGACTCCAGGTATAAAAAAAATCAAGGTAAGCTTACAACAAGATGGCTTGGTCCATATGAAATTGCAAA
The DNA here is from genome assembly GCA_007115665.2 of Sequoiadendron giganteum. Taxonomy (NCBI): domain Eukaryota; kingdom Viridiplantae; phylum Streptophyta; class Pinopsida; order Cupressales; family Cupressaceae; genus Sequoiadendron; species Sequoiadendron giganteum. The sequence continues at coordinate 801,031,162 of CM021101.1, forward strand.
TGTATTTGATAATGGTTCGGTTCAGTTGGCAATAATCAATCCTGTCCGCTTCAAACTGCTGGTTAATGGACACTATCTTCGGTTGTACCATAAGCCTACATCAAAAGAACAATTTCTGAAACAGTTTGTTTTGAATGTAGCCACTGACCCTCATGCAACGAAAGGCTTTGGTCTTCTTCCTACAGCATATCTTTGAAAACTATGTTGTACATCCATAATAAAGGTTTTCTTTTCACAAAAATCACTCTCTCCATCACCATTCATTACCATCCATCATTTCACCTTTCTTGTCTCCATCACCCATCCACATCACCCATCTCACCGTACCACCACCATTCATGATGTCTTTTTCGAGCAGTCATTTTCAGCTGTGCTGTGATATCTTCCAACATCCGTGAGCATTTAATACAAGGTACACAATATTCTTTTTGTTTGTCACATCATTCATTTATTACAAGTGTCTATCAGTCATTACTACTCCTTCTTCACCTATCCTTTCACACATGTGAGGACACATGTCAAATCTTAAGTAGGGAGTGGGGATTGTTTGTTTCAAAACTCTTTTTTTTGCCAATGCCATGTTTGATAAAAAAAAATTTTAAATTGTACTTCCCAAGAATGAATGCATACTTTTTCCCTGATCAGCAAGTTAACTGCTTAATTAAGTAGTTCCTAGAAATCATTGCATGCAATTGTATTTTATATCATTTTTGGAAAGAAAAGAAAGGTAAACAAGCCAAAAAGAAAAGAAACAGAGCAAAGAAAAGGTGTTTTTCAAATTCTCAGAAGAGGTTAAATTTCAGGGATTATTAGCAGAGTCAGTTTTTGAATATGGGTGGTTAGCTGGTAAGATATGAGCCAGCAGCTCACGAGGCCTTAACACAAGATCCTCAAGTAGTTCATGCATTCAGTATTTGTGGATGGTTGAACTATTTCCTGAGGATAGATTCTTTCAATGAAGAAGTTGCAGGTGAATTTCAGAGAACTCTTTCAGAAGAAGAGGCTATAGTATGGGGTTTAATAATTGCTATAATAGAGGAATGAATTTCTAAAGTGACTAGACTTCCAGTAGTAGGAGAGAATTTCCCTTCAGGAAGGGATGCTGTCTCTTCCAGGGTAGAATTCACATTGCCAACGGATGGACCCTTGGAGGATTCAAATCAAGGATGCAAATGGGTCTCGTTGCCTTATCCATATTCAGAATACGCTTCTTTCATAATCAGGTATTTGAATTGTGAAGGACACTTTTCTTATTTGCATTCCTACCATTTTAAACTTTTAAGTCATATGAGACACGGGTTAGTTGTCAATGTCCCAAATTTCTTTTTAAATCTTTTGGAGCATAGTGCCTGTGAAACTCAAAAAGGAAAAGATAATTCCATCACCCACCATGCCTTGATTAAACTATTGATTGAACATTCTTTGAGGGATGTATCACCCCTTTCTTGGCAAGAAGTTGCTGCCTAGAAAGGACTGCAACCTCCAGAACCTCCTAGAACACTCCTTGTGCAGCCGAAGAAAAAGGGAAAGAGAGTAGAATCTACAAGTAGGGAAGCAGAGCAAGAATCATCTGGTCCTGCAGCACCTAGCCCTGTAGCCTGCACACCTGAACCCTCTACCCAAATAAAAACTAGGTTTGCTACAAGAAAAGAAAAGGGGAAAGCAAAAGTAGGCGGACCATCTAGTGTTGAGCATACCCCAGAAGCAAACCCTCAAACAACAAAGAAAAAATGTGCTACCCAGCTTTTTCCTATAGCAACACCTATTGTCACCACAGTTTCATCATCATTCTCTCCTGCTGAGTGTGAATCCCCTAGGCAAGTTAAAAAGAGGAAAGCTGCAAAAGAACCTCCTACATCTACTACATTGCCTAGAAGAACTTCAACAAGAAAACAGGGTAAAACTACCTAAACACCAATCCTACCAGAAATTATAATCATTTAAGAATAATTTGAGGGGCTTGGTCATGAGGATTCTCAGAGTGTATCTGAGAATGTCTCGCACAATTCCTCTATTATTCCTGAGGAGTTACAAACTGAAACAGAGGAAGTTGAGGAAATACAATAGGGTTTGTAGTAATGAAAAGAGAATGCCAAGCCTTAATGATTTGGAAAATGCAGTTGAGATAATTTTAGGAGAAGCGTAATCCCTTCCTGAAAAACAAGAAGAAGAGCTTGAACAAACCAAGATATTCAATGAAACACCATTTCCCTCAAAACCTTGTCGTGCATTGGTTGTATACAAAAGAACACTACTGATTGAGTATTTAGAGTATCTTAAAATTTCCTGGAGGCCTGTAACACTTCAAACTCTAAGTCTTCATCACTTGGCTAAAACTGAAATGCAACAAAGTTTGTGGGAAGAGGAGAAAAAGAAATTAAAGAAAGAAATTTAAAATCAAAGGCAGGAAATCCAAGAAATAAAGGATAAAATGAATGACATGATGAGAATAGCTGGGAAAATCATGGAATGTAGACCACCTCCTAGGGTGTATGCAATGTACCTGAAGGAGCAATTTTTATGGTTTCAATTAATAAGAATTTCCAAAAACATGGATCCTGTCATTCATTCTGCTAAAGAGTTTTATGATTCCTATCAGACAACACCTAATTGGTTAAGAAATTCTTTGTGTGAATTTTATGTGCATGGTTTGTTAATACCTTTTGAAATAGAGTGAAATCTGCTCCTTTACATTGGTGACATTCATTTGAGGTTGCTTATGTCTTGGGTGGCTAATGAGATTAATTATGGGAAGCAATTAGAAGATTATGAGGAAGCTAAAAGGAAAGAACCAATTCCCCTGAGACTAGAAACCTCAGATCCTCAAACAGTTCTTAGAACTTGGTTTTCTATTACATATGGATTTTATGATTCTACATCAAGAATAAAAATATTTGATCTAATAAAATAGGTATATGATGAATTTAAAGGCTAACCATACTTATTTTGGAAACATTCATCTTCCAGAATCAGAACTAGATGGGAAAAATTGATAGTTGGCCTAAGAAAGTCTGAGCCTCATAGTCCTTTGAATTTCATAGCAGCCATTAGAAGATCAGAAAGGTACATATAGCTGGGTCTCCAAGAGAGGTTTGAACTATGGTTGGCATTAACATTTCACCCCCCTGTTTTGATGTGGCCATTGTATCCTTATCTGGCCACATATATTAATGAAATTAATGAAACTCGCAGGTATGAAAGGTGGCAGGATTATAGAGGCTTCTACTACAAGTTTGGGACTTCAATGCAAGGCCATATTACTTCTACTAACTTCAAGGAAACAACCAAGAAAGTTAATGCTAGAGGACCAGCATTAGCATAAGTAGGGGGCAAATGACGAGCCCAAAATATGCTCATTATTTGAATGACATGATGTATTTTTAAAATACTTGTACTCTTTTTAATGGTTGTTTTAAACTCTGGGACTATAAACTTTTATCCTAAATCAGGTAGTATCCTATGACAATGCATTCCTATATTCCTGTAGCTTAATATCCCCGTATGTCTATATTCATGGCCCTGTTTGACCTCCCAATTGACTAATATGATACGTGTGGTTTTTGGATAAATGAGATGAATTTAATGTGTATGATTAATGATGAGTATCATGCTATTATATGTATGCTTTCTTTCATCTCTATTGCCATGTGTTCCGCAGGTTGTTAAAAATAGTATGAACAAGTCAATGAGCAACAAACCTCGGTTCTGTAATGAAGACCATTTCCACCACGACATCGAGGAAGTTATTTTAGTGAAGGCTCTTTGTCTGGGTCATCGGTGTTAGTGTAATTAATATTTAATTACACTTGCATAACTTTACTTAGGTTGAGCTAATTTTAGGTCAACATTAGGGTTGCATACTTTGCTTTTATAAAGCAAATCATCTCATTGTAATATTGAATTTCTTGAATAATATCATTTTGCACATTCGCATGCAAAGCTCTGCTTTTTAATGTTTTCTCTTTTGTGGAAGGTGTTTAGGTTTGCATGTCTGATCTAGGGTTTTCTAACATGGTATCAGAGCCTTGACATGTAGCCCCTTCTCATATTTTGGAGAAAACCATTGCAGATTTCGTTCGGGGTTCCTCGAGGATTTTTTGCCTTGAGCTCATTTATGTAGCATTTTGGATCAGATCGGGCTTCACCATTGAATTCAGAGCGCTGGAAAAAGTCAGGTTTGACTTTCATTTTGCAGATTTTGGCCATTGTTTGCCAGATGTATGAGGGTTTCAGTTTTGGTATTTTTTTGCAAGCTCTGGAGGTCGCCGTTTTTTTGAAGCATTTTGAGCAGAAACGGAGGTCACCATTGCGTTCGCAGTGGCCAAAAACCCTAAGATTGCCTTCCGTTTCGTCGATTTTGACGAAATTGATCCGGAAGGCAAATTTTTTTTGCCAGTCGTACGGCCTCCCTGGCACGCTTCGAGACGCGGTTTTCGAAAAATCCAAAAATGCAATTTTGGGATCGCCGCTCCTCCATTCAGAAGTCGGGCGCCGCCAAGGCGGCCACCCAAGCCATGCCGGTGCTCCCCACCGACTCGCGCCGGACCATTGCGAAATTCAAAGCTGCATACCACCCATATTATGGCGGCCTCATGCCCAATCATCATAGGTCGCCCAGCCCTGTCACCGGTCGCAGGGGCCGGATTTTTTTAGCCCCCTAGGCTGCCTGCAGGCCTTATTGGCCTTTCTGGAGCACTTTCATGAAATCGGGTATAACTTTTGCGTACGGTGTCCTTTTTTTGCAAACGAAATATCGTTGGAAAACTGATTCCGACGCCAATCTATTCAACATTTCATTTTTTCTAGATTCTTCTCCAGATTTGTTTTGTAGGTCCTTGAACTCAGATGTTGTTGTTTTCACTCCGGAGGGCATATCTTTTGACTCGGTGATCCTTTTTTCGCCATTCTTGCGGCGTTGGAAAGCTGGTTTAGTCCTCTACATAGATCTAAGATCTATTTTCATTTTCTGTTTATGCATGTTAGGCATTCTCTCTTTTTGCAGTCATTGGGGATTGTAATAAATGAACTATTATAAAGTTCCTTTGGGGGGGTTTCTTGCATAATAATCTTCATCATGTTTTGATGACAACTCGCATGGGTTGTAATCTGGTCTCTTAGTTTCTTTTGGTCATTTTTGTCTTAGCTTGACACATACCAGATTCATTTTGGTTCACACTTTAGATTGAGAGCCTATGGTTAGTGATATGCATCGGATCCATCTCAGTTTGAGGGCCACTAAATTTGTGGTTATTGTTCCGAGTCTATATGGTACTTTTTCCCATGGAAGAGTTTCAGTCTTAGTTTTGGCATCAGCATCGAGATTCACAGCTTCCAGATTCTGTCATCATCATATCATTTACTGTTGCTCTATGGATTCCAGGGTTGTTCTAGTTTGGAGTGTTCGAGTGTTCCGTGGCATCGGGTCTGCTGTCACATTATTATGATTCTGATATGGTTTCTTGTAGACAGAAGTATCTTTCCTTGCTTGCCGGATTGTGGTTCCAGTGTTACTCCACAGTGTTCTTCCAGTGCTTCTTTGCAGCAGTCATCTCAATGTAGGGGGGGTTGTCCCACTGGGTTTTCCTTCTCTACCTCATTATTGCATTTGTACATGGGTACCTGATCAGGCCTTGTTGCCGGGACCCATTCATGCTTTCTTGCATTCATCTTAGTTTTAGGTGCATGCTTATTTTAGTCTCCCTAAGTTGCACTTATGGGGGGGTGTTAGTGTAATTAATATTTAATTACACTTGCATAACTTTACTTAGGTTGAGCTAATTTTAGGTCAACATTAGGGTTGCATACTTTGCTTTTATAAAGCAAATCATCTCATTGTAATATTGAATTTCCTAAATAATATCATTTTGCACATTCGCATGCAAAGCTCTGCTTTTTAATGTTTTCTCTTTTGTGGAAGGTGTTTAGGTTTGCATGTCTGATCTAGGGTTTTCTAACAATCGGGAGGAGATCTAAATGGTCATCAATCTAGGAAGAGTGGAATGATAGATTCTCTTTGAATCAGTTGGATAGATATGTTTTCATTTATGGAAGTCTGTTCCTTAGAATTAGGAAGCATCTATGTCCGCATCTTTCTCTGTTAAGTTAGTTAGTTAGCTGTTTTTCTATAAATAAATGTTCCTCCTGCACGAGTGAACAAGATTTAGAGAGATTAGACTAGACTAGAAAGTAGAAATAGAACAAAGTATGTAAGAGCAGTGTTTTAATGATGAATAGAGTTCTGTGTTAGTATTATTACAAGTAGAACAACCATGTATATGATTCCAAGTTTTGAGTTCAGTTCTTGCATAATTGGTTGATGCTTGCTAAGGGGGCCCACTTAGTAAGTATCTTTAGTTAGTAGTTTAATTCTTGTTGTTTATTAGTTAGAATTTCATTCCAAGAATTTTTAGTGTAAACTCAGTCTTGTGTCTATTCTTGCAGCATAAGGAATCCATCCCTGTGTCTGTTCCTACAGCATAAGACCTGTTCATGGTTTGTTTCTCAGAAATAGTTGTTATGATTTCTGCTTTAACTAAGTTATGCTTAAGTTAATAAGACTTTGCTTTACGCTCTTGCATCAAAAGTAGAATTCCTTTCATGCATTTACTTATAGTAGGTTGTGGCTAAAATTGGTTCTTAGTGCACATACAATGTTGCTCCATTTCAAGTATACATTCCCTGGTTTGACAAAGTAAATGAATGACCATGAGAAGATGTTAGTCACCTATTGGAATGTCCAATTCCCACGTTAGGATTTCCCATGACTCTTATATCCTTTTGTGGGCTACAACCAGTAATTTTGAAAGGAGTTGCATCTAAAAAAACCACTACCCCTCCAAGTCAATAAAACATTGTCGACCAAATTCAAAAAATACTGGTGCAAATATCAATACTTGAACTCCTTAAACTATCACCATCCCATAAGGAGGTTTTGGAACAAACACTTGTAGCCACTACAATACCCAAAAATCTAGATGTTTTCCAATTTCAAGCTATGGTGGGACATTTGAACACACCTCATTGTTTATCATTCTCTAAACATGATGATGTGTCACTTAACCATCCACATAACACTGCCCTTCATATTGAAGTTTTAATCTAGAAACATCATGTTAAACGGGTCCTAATAAATGGGGGAGCTGGTTTAAACATTTGTACTTTAAAGTTAATCCATGTACTAGGGTATTCAAATAATGCTATTGATGCCCAAAGAAAAATGACACTAAAGGCTTATGATGAAGAAGAGAGATCCTCTAAAGGACTAACTGTGTTTCCCATTCAAGTGGGACCAATGGTTTAAAATATAGCCTATGAGGTACTAGAAAATTATTTAACCTACAATATACTCTTAGGACATCCGTGGATTCATGAAATGCAGGTGGTACCTTCGACCTATCACCAGTGTTTGAAATTTCTAGTTAATGGACAAGAGGTGACTATATCAGTGGATTATAACAATCCTCAACATTGTAACACACTCAGAACCACTCAAGACACCTTTGTGCCACACAATAGGGAAGCATGCACTTACAGTTCATCAGATGGTGAAAAACATCCAAATATTACATCTAATTGGGTGGAGAAAAAGGGTCAAACAAAAGATACAAGTGCTGTTGAATCTACATTAATATCCAATAAGGGTCCTCTAAATTCTCTATCCCAACAATTTCAAGAAAAGGTCTAGATAACTGACAAAGGCATGGGACAATATTCTATTGAGAAGTCTCTTAATCTGTCACAATTGATGCCATCTCCAAAGTCAAATGGTCAACCATCAAGGATAATATGGCAACCATCACAACCTTCCACAGTTCTAGAGGAAAGATTTGTAAAATTTGGTACTATAGAAGATGAAACAGAATACAAGGCTATCCTCAATTGGTTGTACAAATATGAAGAAGCATCGACGTCAAAAAATATCAACATTAAGATAGATAAGTATGGCAAACAAAAGGCTATTTTAGAGAAACTGGGTTATGAAGGACATGGACTTGTTGGAAAAAGGAAAGAAGGCATTGTAGATCCCATTCAAGCTATCACTCTTTATTCAAAGGATAAGACATGATTGGGTTACTCAGAAGAAACAAAACAAGAAATGACTAAGAAGACAGTTGAAGAATCCTTCAAGTGAGAGATAGCTCTGAAATAGATTCCCATGAATATGAATGGGATCTATATTCTGATGTATCATACACAGATGTCCAAATTGATGTCATAAAACAATATGCACCTACACATGAGGAGGGACAAAGCTCGGGTTCTAGATCACTTGTATCTGAATCACAGAATATCGATGACTCAAGTGAGGATGAATAGACATCGAGTGAACTAGATAATTTGGAGGAAAGTAACATCATAGACCTCAACATCCCTAATGACAACTCTGATGACATAACTATCTAAACCCTTACCTCCATTGACCCAAGTCAATCCGATAACTTTCTTCCCTTAATCCATCCCGAACTTATCAACTAGGAACCAATTGAATCTATAAATGTACCCATCTTTGAAAACGATTATGCTATCATAAATTTCCTTTTTTGTGATGAACCTGATACACGTTCTATTCATAAATCTCATAACAACACGGTTTGACAAGAGGGTGTCAAATCTTCCAGTTGCAAAATTGAACATAGGAATAATGGATCTAATGGTGAAAACCATTCAATGGTAGCATTAGATCCTAAAAAAGTAAAAATAAAGAACGCATCGAACGGTGAAAACTCTATAAGGCACTAAAAGATGGGAGATTTGACACCCTTCATGAACATTATCATGAAAGATCATCAGTTTTGGTGGAGCCTACACAGTCTGTAAATATTGGCACAAAAGAAAAAAGCAAATATTTTACATCTGGCAGCATCTATGATGAAACAAGAAAGACCTAAATTTATCAAGTTCTTTTAAGAAATAAGCATTAAATTTTCTTGGTCATACTCCGATATGCCAGGTCTAGATCCAAATCTTTTAACGCATCATTTGTCTCTACCTACTAGAATCAAACATATAAAACAAAAATGAAGGAAAATGCATCCACATATCGCCTTGATGGTAAAGGCTGAGCTAAATAAATTGTTAGATGCAGGGTTCATCAGGTCTATTGATTATGCCGAATGGATATCCAATATTGTCCATGTATCAAAGCCAAACAATAGTATTAGAATATGTAAAAACTTCATGGATCTGAATAAGGCATGTCCCAAGGATGATTTCCCCTTGCCTAATATTGACATCATCGTGGAATTAACAAGAGGACACACCATGTTATCAATAATGGATGGTTTCTTCCACTACAACCAAATCAAGATAGCACCAAAAGATTAGGAGAAAACTACATTCACATGTCCATGGGGAACTTTTTGCTAGAACATCATGCCCTTCAGGTTAAAGAATGTAGGGGAAACTTATCAAAGAGAAATGACCACTATCTTCCATGATATGATGCATACCTTTATGGAGGATTATGTGGATGATATCCTAGAAAATTCATATTCCAAGGAAGGACATTTAGATATCTTGGGCAAAAATTTCACAAGGCTAGAAAAGTTTGATGTCAAACTAAACCGTAAGAAATGTGTCTTCGGGGTTACATCAACAAAACTCTTAGGATACATAGTCTTAGAGAAGGGTATTGAAGTGGATCTAGCAAAGGTAAAGTCAATAATGGAAATTCCACAACCCAAGAATATTAGTCAACTAAGGTCGCTACAAGGCAGGCTACAATCAATCAGGAGATTTATCTCCCAGTTGGTAGACAAAAGTCACCCATTTAATCATCTATTGCATAATAATTTTTTGTTCAAATGGGATCGAGGGTGTGAAACAAATTTCAACCAAATAAAGCAATATATGATGTTGCCACCTATTCTCATACCACCCACAGAAGGAAGACCTTTAATACTATACATTGCAACAATGAATATTTCTTTAGGAGCACTGTTGGCACATAAAGATTATGAAGGAAGGGAACAAACCATTTACTACATCAAAAAAAATTTGAATGGTTATGAAATAAATTAAACCTTCATTGAGAAATATTGTTTGGTGGTGGTATTTTCTACCCAATATTTATGACATTACATGACTCACAAAATCAGGCTCATAGAAAAGATTGACCCGTTAAAATATCTACTCAATAAGGTTGCTTTAATAGGCAGACTGGCCAAATGGGTCATGCTTTTAAGTGAGTTTGATATTCAATATGTGGAAAGGAGAGCCATCAAAGGTCAATTGATTTCCAAAATATTAGCCAAAGCTCCTTTAACTGATGATCATCCTATGACAATGGAGTTTCCTAATGTAGACATTCTTATAGTAACAACACAACAATGGATACTTTATTTTGATGGATGATATACACAAAGAGGATTTGGTGCACGAATATTGTTTATTACACCCCAAGGACACACCATCCCAAAGTATTATAGACTAATGTTTCCATGTACCAATAATGTGGTAGAGTATGAGGCATTAATCATTGGTGTCAAAGTGGCAATTGAATGAAAAATCACAAAGTTACAAGTATATGGGGATTCTCAACTAGTCATTTATCAAGTAAATGATGAATATCAGATAAAAGATGAGAATTTAATGCCTTATAAGCAGCTGATTGATGATCTCAAACAATGATTTTTCAATATCAAATTTGAGCAGATTCCAAGGGTAGAAAATAAAGTGACAGATGTTATGGCGATGATTGCTTCTCTTTTTCCATTACCAGAGAAACGTGGTCATTATGAGTTTATGGTAGAACAAGTATCTAATCCTTCTTATAATAATTCAGAACCAAACCATATACTATTTAGATGTCATTGAATCCTCCATCTATGGAAAAACCTATGCGTACCTAAAAGACAATATCCTTCCTCCAGATCTTTCTAGAAACCAAAAATATAACTTTATCCATCAATCCGCCTGACATACCTTAATTGCCAATATAATTTACCGTTGAGGTCTAGATGGTACTCTTCTCTGGTGTTTAAAACATAATGAGTCTACGTCAACCTTACGTGAGGTTCATGAATGTATTTTTGGAGCTCATTCAAGTGGGATAACTCTAGCAAAGAAGCTCCTTCGTTTGGGATATTACTGGCTAGGTATGGAGAAAGAATATTATCAATTTGTCAAGAAGTGACAAAAGTGTCAGATTCATAGTAATTTGATCAATGGACCAGCTCAATAATTACACCCCTTCACATCAACATGGCCCTTTTTTCAATGGGGATTGGATCTGGTAGGAAAGATAAATTTGTCTTCATCTAATGGACACAAGTTCATAATCACAACAACAAAATAATTTACAAAATGGATAGAAGCGGTTCCTCTCACAACCATCACTAGAAAATAGATCTCTTTTTCATATTGAACTAAATAATCTATCAGTCTGGCATACCTCATTCCATTATCATTGATAATGGATGACCATTTAAAAACCAGGATATTCAAGAATTGTGTGAAAATTTTCATATCCAACATCGTTTCTCAACATCGTATTATCCTCAAGGAAATGGCCAGGCAGAGGCCTCTAACAGGACAATTCTAAAAATAATCAAGAAAATAGTTAAAGATGTTAGATGTGATTGGCATGTTTAGCTTAATCCAACACTTTGGGCCTACAGAACCAACATCAAAACATTGACAGGAGCTACACAATATGCTTTAGTATATGGATCAAAGTCCATTCTACCCATTAACATGGAGATTCCATCACTGTGTGTATCACTAAAGGGAATCTTTTTAGATGAGGATTATAGAGTGTCTAGGCTTCAAGAACTAGAACTATTGGATGAGCATCATCAACAAGCTATGAATCAGCTAACTATATCAACAAAGAATGTCTAGGAGCTACAATCATAGGGTAAAACCTAGAATCTTTCAGGTTGGTGATTTTTTCCTAAAAGAGAACCCTAGAAATTAGTAGGACAAAGAAAAGAAAGGGAATTTTGAACCTAACTGACTAGGTACCTTTGTCATCATATCAGTTTATGGATCAGATGCTTATCAACTATCAACACCTGAAGGAGATTTGTTTGATGAACCTCTCAACAATATCCACCTCAGAAGATTCTACACCTGAATCACCTAGTGCATGTTTCAAACTTTTGAAAAATGGTTTCCTTGATGAAAATTTGGAAAACAAGAATCTTGGTAACAAAAAATAAAAATAAAATGAGAAAAGAGAAAAATACAAAAAAATATGAAAAAATGCGATAAAAACATATAGTGAAAACCTGGAAATAGGCGCTATTTTTTATTTAACCAACTTTTCCATCTATTTAGATACATGTCATGGTCATTAATTCACCATCACTTTGCATCCATTATCATATCATTGCAAATATTCATGCCTCACCCTAGCTTGTGGGAAACATCTACACATAACTGGGGGCAATAAAAAAATGAGATTAGAAAAAAACAACAAGAAAAATGATTGAAACACAACCAAATGGAATATCAATCACCATTAGAAACACATTCAGACATCCATTTCAAAATAGAAAATCCAAAAAAAAAGTCAAAAGAGTCAGTCTTAAAAATTCAAAAAAAATAGTCTATGTCAGTCAAACTATGTGGTCTCTATGTGTATAACGTAGGCAAGGCTAATCTTTGATCAGCCCCCAAGGTCCCTAGGATAGGTCTTTAGGTTAGGTTGGATCAAAAATCTCAGAAAATAACAAAAACATCACAAAATTAGGATGGATGATCTAATCTGAATAATGATTGAAACACTTTAAGTAAAGGTTGGATATGTTGTCCTTTGATCATTTGTTATCATTTCTTTGAAGTAGCTCGATGATGTATTGAAATAGAGAAGCTAGGAAGAAGAATGGTATTTTCATTTTTCTGATGTTTGTGAATTAATTATTTAATGTGTGAATTGTCTTGGGATGTGCTCTACAAATGTATCACTGATGACATTTAGAATTCACACACTAAAATGATTCATCCTTGTCTATTTACACAAGAAATGCTTAGTTCATCTTGGTTGAATTATACCTAGATTCTGTGTTCACTTGCAATACCAAAAATCATGAGAGCAATACTCAAGTCATCATTGGTCTAAAATATACCTTTGATGCTTGTACTCACTTTGAACATTTTTAAAGCTCTATGATGATACAAAGCACAAAAATTATTGTTAAAATGCCAATATTCACATATATTTGCATGATAAAATTAGATTGCATTCATAATTAGTTTTTTTTACATCTACAGAGTATTTGTTGCAAAACATTGTGAAAAATTCAAATTGATGATTATCATTTTCTCATAAAAGACTAAGATACTTGACATAAACAAAAACATCATCATAACCATGTAGTTGCATCAACATTTTTCACATTAGAAATAATTTTCTATTCATCATTCATACATTTTAATCAAATAATTTTTCATTCATCATATCATATTTCTCCATATCATATAAAATTTATATAAGAAAATTTCAAAACTAAATCATATCATTTCATTTCATTCATCCATCAAATTACATCTATTACATCAAGTCATTATCCATTCAAATTTTATTATCAATACATTATTAACATACATTATTCATCCATCAAATTATCATATTCATTGCACCATATCATTCATCATTTCATTTATCATTATTACATCATATCATTACATTTCCATCAATTCATAATTTATATCATACATCATTGTCATTTATTTATTTACATCATCTATTTTTACATTTGTATCAACATAAAAACATACATCCATACATCATGCATCCATAAATTAACATCATACATCCATACATCATTCATTCATATAGAACATCATAAACCATAGCATATCACATGATCATCTAGAATCAAGTAACTCATCACATGGAATATAGAACATGGAAAATAAATGCATCCATCATAGAATCATAATAGAACCCATCATAGATCAATAATAGTCTGTTGCATATCATATAAATCATATAAAACATCAATGTCAAGTATACAATGAATTCTGAAATGAAAAAAAGATATATCATCAAAACTGGTTGTATCAAAGTATACATCATATCTCAAAAAGAAAACATAATCATAACAGGCACCTACGATCTGCTGCTGCCAGACAGTGTAGGCATAACAGGACCAGTACCTCTTCCACCACCACCAGATGGACCAAAACCTTCTGGATCTCTATGAGGAAACTGAGACACACCCTTACTAACAGTCCTGCTATGTTTCCTACCTGATCGTGAAGGGGCATAACTCACTCTCTACTCGGAAGGAACAACATCATGATAACAACCTTTGTAAAACTCAACCTCCCAGCCCACACACAGAACCTCTCTCATATAATATGATATAGTCGTACCATCAAAAATATGCTGTAATCTCTTGGCATTCATCTGAGCCTGCTCTATGATCAACCTGGTATTGTCTCTCTCAGATGTCAATGTACCAATTTTTCTGGGTAGCAGCCAACTGTCCATGTATTTGTGTCATGGCCTATGCATGAGCATGTTCCTGGGTCTATAACTATTTCTATGTCTATGCAAGTAACCCCTGAGCTTGAACAAGCTGCCCCTACAGTGTTTGAATCTATACCTAGAGGCTAGCAATCTGTGTCTGATGATCGGAAGAAGATGTCTCCACTACTCACCTCTTACGAGGAACACTAGTGGATGGACCTATATTGCCTACTACAACACCTCTACCACCATCCCTTTCATCATCTCCATCATCACTGCTACTCTCCTCACTATCATCGCTACTACTCTCCTCAACATCAACATCCTCCTCTCCACCCACATCCTCCGCCTCAACATCTATGACCTAATCCTCCACCACATCCCCCTCTCATTGTCATCATTGACTAGGTGCAACAAAAAACTCCTACTCTACGAGTAGTGGTGTTGGCTCATTAGGAATAGTGATCTAAGGGCATGAATGTAATGCAAGAAAAGAAGCATACTCCTCAGTCACTGGTGCCTCTATGATATCACATTGTATATCCTAGGTTGAAGGTTGTAATGCATAGTATCCCTCCACAATAATATCATATGAAAGACGTGTCCCCCAATCTGCTATATCACTTTGACATCAGGCATAATATGCAACACCCTAGGGCATGCACTGAACAATACCATACTGTCTGTAGACCCTCTATAGTAAAATCTCTCTAAGATGAAGCGGGTCCTACAAATCAAGTACATAGAGTCACACATATAACCCATATCTACATCATCCTCATCATCATGCTTGCAATCTAGATATGCATGCCATGTCACTACCTCTAAATCATACAATACGCACCTCCAATGCTCCAACTTACCCATCTTGAACTGGGTAAGCTGACCTCTATATCTGAAAGCATATGGCCTAGTAGTAGGCCTATCTCGAACTGGAAATGGTTGAGTGACAAAAATGTGCTCCCACACCCAAACCTAAAGAAAAGTAGCTCTCGATGATAAACTGTGTCCACTCAAATAAACAAATAAATGTAAGTCATGATACAGATGTTCCAGAATGGACATCCCCTAAGCATATCTAGTCCCATGCATGATCATACTCTCAAGTACATGACCCAACCCAATAGATAGTCCCTTTGAACTGCGATCAGGACAAAGGAAACCTCCAATAAATCCTACCAGAACTAAAGGAAAGGTGGCATAGGAATCCACCATCTCTCGCCATGGAATCCACATCCCAACAATATGCTCATCCTGAAAAAACCCTATGAAGAGCATCTATCCCACTCACCTCTTGTGGATCATACACGATGATCTCTCCAACAAATGGTATCTACAAAATACGCCAGAAATCCTCTGGGGTGATAGTCATCTCACCAGTGGGTAAGTGGAAGGTGTTATGATCACTATGCCACTGCTCGGCTAAAGCTGTGAGAAGACCCCAATTAATCCTAATCTGGGGCATGTCAAGAAGAGAAGAAAGTCCACACTGAACAATAATCTGTCTCATCTAGTGTTAGCTATGGAATCAAGTCAAATTTCCGTGGGAAACACTCTCATATCTAGAGGTTATCCAAAGGTTCCTATCATCATGAAATATTCAAAATTAGTACACTTTATCGAATATCACATATCAATTTATCCTATCAAATCTAATCAGCTCTTGGTGCAAATTTTTGATCAAAATTTAAGAGCAAGAATCGTCAAACCTCACCTATCATGAGGTCATCATTATCAATCTTAAATTTCACTTCACCTAACATGAGGTCAATTTATCAAAATCAACCTCACCTATCATGAGGTTCATCACAGTTAATATCATTCCTCACCTATCATGAGGATAATTCTTGTGTATCAATCATCAAAATAAATCATCATAAGGTTGAAAATAATCAAGATTATTAAATCATCAAATCATATCAAATCAAAAGGTTGACACGATCAAAATCGACAAAATCAAGGACAAAATTAGACAATTTTTTACAAATCTGACTTGGATGCGCTAAAACAAGCATTCAAAGTGCTAAAAGATTAGAAGTGCCATTTCATTAGTCAAAAGAGCTAGAAAAATTTGTCAAAGTGCCATATCATTTGAAGCACTATTTCAGGAGGTCAAAGCGTCGAAACAATTGCTCGAAGAGCTAATATCCTTGAAGTGCTAATTTAACCATTTGAAGCGCTAATGTATCCTATTTGTTAGGACTGAAAAATTCCATGAAGAACCCTAAAGGTTTTTTCTTGTTTTGAGCCTAATATTTTCATTATCTCTCATAGAATTATTCACCACCCTTTATAAATAGCTTTTACCCTTGTTTCATTACCTTATTTTGGCATTTAAAGCTTTCACATTTTACCCACCCCTTTTTAATTCTATATTATTTCCTATCTTTTCATTTGCTCTTATTATTCATACCATACCACTTTACCACGACCTCCCACAATGGGCTTGCAGTATGGCGGTAGCGGTCAATGAAAT
Source organism: Sequoiadendron giganteum (assembly GCA_007115665.2). Taxonomy (NCBI): domain Eukaryota; kingdom Viridiplantae; phylum Streptophyta; class Pinopsida; order Cupressales; family Cupressaceae; genus Sequoiadendron; species Sequoiadendron giganteum. Next base: position 801,048,057 of record CM021101.1, read on the forward strand.
AGTCAAATAACAATGAAGCAAGTGGTGGATTGGCACGGTGAACAATCAACGTAATGGTAAATGTTTATCGCACCACTGTGCGTGGTCTAAGCATAGACTACGGTAGCATGGTGGGTAGTAAGTTACTAGCTAGGCAGCAGTTAAGAGACTCCACTGTGGTACTACAGGGGGTCATCTCACAGACTATGGTAATGTGGTGGCCAGCTAGTGAGTAGCAGATGGTGAACGTAGTGGTCGGGAACAGTTTCATCGTAGTACTGTGTGTGGTCAAACCACAGACCGTGGTGGCCACGGTGAGTAGGTAGCGGTCAGAGAAATGGTCAATGGTGGCACGATAACAGTTAGTGATTAAGCGATGAACAAAGACTAGTGGTGAGACAACCATCACAGTTAGTGTGAGTTGTTACTGCTCAACCACAAGGGGTTCTAATGGGCACCGCAGTAAACAATGAAGATAACCGCCAAGGATGGGTACCACGATACCGCAGGTGGAAAAGTCCAAGTTCGCAGTAGAGCAGTAAATATATTAAAGGCCACAAGAAATAAAAGGTAAAGGAAATGTATTAAGTGAAAATTCTAAGACAAAACTATAATATAAAATATTTAATTTGCCAATAAGGCAATCCAATTAAATATTTTAATCTCTATTTAAAGAATTCAAATGGTTGTGACTGGAAAATGAAGGTTCACGACCCTTGGACTGTAATGTATAAATACTTTGAAAAAAAAAAAAGGAGGAGAGACAGGAGTAGTTAGAGAGTAGGGGTTTGATTTTCTCGAAAATGGACTGGGCAATGTAAATAAAGACAGTATTTTTATTGAAGCACGATCAATGGAGAAAATGTTTTAAATTGGTGAAACTTTTTCCGTTTTTAGTTGTGTGATATAATAATTTATATTTCTTATGTTGGTTGTCTCCAACTTGAAGTTTTAAATCATTTAAATCAATGTATCAAGTATATATTTGATTTATCACAGTGCAAATGTCACTTTGAATGATTTGGTTGATTGGTGTCTGCAAGTCAGAATTAAAATCCTTTTAATTAGGTCATAGTGATTTAGTATTTCTTTTGGATTGTTGAAGTAGAACCCGTTAGGAAAACATTCTAGCACTATTTATGCAAGCCATAAATTAATGAAGTCATATTCCAATCATTAGAATTTCATTTTTAAAAGTGCCTAGCAACTTGAATTATGATAGAGAGGGAAAAAACATAATTCATAGTATTTGACTCCATTGCCCATGTGGATAGAAGGCACTGATCTACCTCAACCCAGAGATCAGATTTCATACAATTAATATTCTCAAATCCTTTCATTTGTGCAGTAGGAGTAGGGGTAGTTTTAGTGTTTATGTCTATCCACTTCCCTTTGCCTTTGTGGATAGATCATTGCATCAGGAAACACATTTCAAAATCTGCATCACTTTCATAGGTACACCCACCTAGGTCTTGCAGATCCTGAAGAGCAGAAGGTTCAATTGCATCAATTAGCTTGTACGTTTGCCAAAAGTGTTGTGAGAGCTTGGTAACCTCTTGTGGTTCAAACTTGCATTTTTGAGACCCAACAGTTTGGCGACTCTATTGGGGAACATAATCTGAAAATAAGCCTTGTCATAGAGTCAGTATCTTGTAGAAGACTCCACTAGGAATAAAGAATTGCAGATTTTCTCACTTTTGGAAAGTGAGTGGCGACTTTGAATGAACAAATACATTGAGACTGATAAATTGAAATATATATCAAAAATAAATCTTCCTAGAGTTCAGACTATCACAATTGCTCCCAAAATGCAAGGAAGAAGGGCTTTGTACAAATATGGTGATGGTCCTAATGCCAAAAATAAATGGACAAAGAAGAATGATAAAGGTAAATAGGTGACCGATGACATGGGACCATCAGAAAAAAGTAAAACATCAAAAGCATCACTGGAGATACATAATTCATATGGCACACTAGCAAATGAAGACTGCCCTTCCAGAGAACCTTGCACTCCTAAGGAACAGAGGAATCCCTTTTATCAACTAGATCCTAAGAAGGTTGAAGAATTCATGGCTAAATGTGAAGCTGAAAGAGAAAGAAGACAATAGGAATATGATCAGAAAATGGCATTTCTTGAAGAGAATCAGGATAGTATTGGCTATGAAGCAGCCTCTAAGGAGAATTATGAACTTATGCCTAGGGATGAAATAAATGCAAGACTGGAACATGAGAGACAAGAGGTGGAAAGGGCAAGAATAGAATATGAGCAGAGGCTCCAAGCAATTAAAGAAATTGAATAATTGAAATTAAGGAAAGTGCAGATTAGTACTCAAATGGCTAATCAGAAAAAATATGTGCCACCTCATAGGTAAGGGAACAATAATCCAGGTCCATCAAATTCCTCATAGACCTACCAGAATCAGCCAAGGAATCAAGGTAGATATCAAAATGTTCCACCACAAAATCAAGGTGTTCAACCACCTCCTTATCAGTAGCATGTACCCCCACAAGGTCAGTAATATGTGGTAAATAATAATCCATTGTACCAGCGTCAGTATTACCAAAATCCTCCTTCACAATATGCAACCATGATTAGGCAGTTTGACTTGGTTGGACTACAAATATGCCCTTACCCTATGGACAACAGTTGGAGGAGTTTGGTCCAAAAATTCATAGGGAGTAGTGCTACTACAGCTAAAGAGCATTTAAGGAGTTTTAATGATTTTATACAAGATTTAGATATGTAGTATGAAGATATACAAATGAGACTATTTATGATGTCACTGATTGAAGATGCCAGAGATTGGTTTAATAGTTTGCCAACAACTTCTATTAATTCTATTCATGTGTTTTATGAGCAATTTCTTGAGTAGTATGGGAATCAATATGCACCTGAATTTGCATTGCATGAATTAGTGACTATTCAGAAGCATCAAAATGAGTCAGCTTATTATTTCAACCAAAGGTTTTCTAAATTGCATAATAAGATACCTCTTGGATCTAAATTGGCTGATCCTTTTGCACTGAGTATTTATTTAAAAGCTTTTGATCCTAAGATAGGTTATGAGCTCAGGAATAGGGGTCCCATAAATTTGGATGAAGCTCAAAGGATAGCACTCACCATTGAAAATAATAGGAAAGCTGCAGGGATGATTGCCAAGAGGGATAACCCAAGGGCTCCCCAATATGCTCCTCCAAATAAACAAGAGAACACATATAGGAATGAGAGGCCAAGACTGCATGACATGCCCTATAATAAAAAATTGGAGAAATGGAAAGCCAGTGATGGATGGGCCCAGAAATAAAGAGACACTTGGTCCTTTGAAGAAGAGAGGGAATTACATGGTTGATAATAGTCCTTGGTGTTCAGTATGTGACATGCCACATTCATCAAAAAATTGTGTAGTAGCTCAGTCAGTTTCAAGAAGAGACATGATATGAAATAATAATGAAGAAGACAATAACATTTATTTGACTTCTCATACTCTTCACTCAATAGAGCAGGGATATTCATCTTCGAAGGAAGGAAGATATGAATATGATGTTGATCATCAAAAATATAATGTTCACATGGTAGAGCAACAAATTTTTTCTGATAATGAAGAAAGTGATGATGAACAATATCTTCCTACTACATCATATTAGCCTAATAGGGGAAGTATGAAGAGACCATCTGAGGAAGAAATTAAGAGATTGACTATTGTAGCAGTTGATTAAGCTAAAAGAAAGTATTGGCTGAGGAATAGAATAGTAAATGAGAATGAAGGTGTTCTGAGAGGAATATTCTTGAAAAATGAAAAGATGTCCCATGAAATATCAAAAAAGACAAATGATCAGCACCCTGACAAAAAAGAACAGAAATATATCCCCAAAGTATAAAATAAAGAATCCTCCAAGAACACACAAAAGATGGATCAGACATCAAAGAGGGAGAGAGAGGAAAACAAAGGAGAATTGATAGAATCAAAGAAGGTGGTCAGAACTGAAGGTACATCTTTTGATTTCATACAAGCCTTATCTCAATTAAAAATGTCAGACCCATTGCTTGAAATGATGAAAATTAAGGAGTATAGGGAAAGTGTTATTCAATTAATGTCTAGTGGGAGGAATCAAAATATAAATTTTGAACAAAATGGGAATGTTGGAATGGCTGATAAGAAAGGGAAGATAAAAGTTGTAGAAGTTTGTTTAAGTGATGCACTTATAAGCACACCTCAAATTGATCCATTTTTCACTACCCTACTCATAAATGGTAAATTGGTAAGAAATTACATGATAGATTCAGGTGCTTCTATGAATATTATGCTAGTAGGGGTAATGAAACAACTTGGCATGTGGATAGATATTGAGGGTGGTAAATGTTATGCTATGGCTAGTAGGCCTATCTTAGTTGTGGGGATTATGAAAGATGTAGAAGTAAAATTAGCAGCCTACCCACAAGCAACTTATAACATCGATATAATTGTGATTGATAAACCTCCTCAATTTGGAATTCTTTTGTCAAGACAGTGGACTGCAGCAGTTGGAGGTAATGTGCAATTTGACTTATCATATGCCACAATACCAGTTAATGGTGAAGAGATAAAACTATGTAGAGAACCAAGGGTGAATCAAATTTTTGAGTGTGTTCCTCAAGAACAACTTAATTTCTTCTGTGATGTAGATTTGGGGATTTTTAGAGTAGTATTATCTCAGCCATAACTAGTGAATACTGACCCAATTGATAAACTTGTCTCTAGAAATCAGCAGGGTGTGTGTAAAATGTATTTTGATGGGGCATGTAGTCAAGAAGGTAATGGAGCTGGGGTAGTTTTCATATCACCTGAAGGTACAACATTTAAAAATTTAATTTTTTTGGCTTTTGAATGTACAAATAATGTGGCCGAGTATGAAGCTTTGTTGATTGGTTTGAACATGGGTGTAAAGAATAAGATTAAATTGTTGTCTATTTTGGGATATTTTGAGTTAGTTGTGTCCCAAGTTAGATCAAGATATGTTGCAAGGAAAAAGAGGCTGAAACAATATAGAAATGTTGTGTGGGATACAGTTTAATTATTTGATGCATTTTCAATTGATTGGATAGATAGATCTGAATGCTTGATGGCATATTTTTTGGCTAATGTAGCCTTGAAGAAAGATGATATCACTTTGGCAAGAGTGCCTCAGGTTGAATTTAAAGCAAGACCAGTAGTCCCTAACAATATATACAGTTGGAAAGTTTTTGATGATGATGTTGAACTTTTGAAGTTTCTTCATTGTATAGATCAATATGAAGCACAAGAGATTGATTTCAATGCTTTTGTGGAAGAAGTGGATGGGAAACAAACTGTATTTGGGAAGGAAGTTTTGCAGCTTAAAACTAACAAGCTTCCCAAAGGGCTTGTGGAATTGGAGAGGGTGTATGATGAGAGTGATCATTCCCTCATAAAGCAGACACTAGTTAAGAAAGAAGATATTGAAGAAATAAATTTGGGAACTGAATTAGCTCCAAACAGGGTTTATATTGGAAAGAAAATAAGCCCAACCATCAGAAGAATGCTGATTACATTTCTGAGAAAATACAAGCATGTGTTTGCTTGGTATTATGAGGATTTGAAGGCATATAGAGAAGATCTTTTTTAGCATGAGATTCCACTTAAGCCTGAGAAAAAGCCATTCAGACAGAAGCAGAGGCCTATTAACCCCTCTTGAACCTAAGATGCAAGAGGAGCTAGCAAATATTAGAGATGGAGGTATTATTAAACCCATTAGGCATTTGACATGGGTCTCAAATTTGGTCCCAGTTAGGAAGAAAAATGGGGACATAAGACTGTGTGTGGACTTTAGAAATCTGAATCTTGCTTCCCTAAAAGATAATTATCTTCTTCCGAACATGGAGGCAATATTGCACAAAGTGACAGGGTGTGAGCTATTATTAATGATGGATGGATTTTCTGGATGTAATCAGGTCAAAGTCAAAGAATCTAAGCAATACAAAACAACATTCACTATGCCATGGGGAACTTATGTTTATATAAGAATGCCATTTGGTCTCACAAATGTAGGAGCTACCTTTCAAAGGGCCATGGATGTGGCATTTGCAGATCTGATCAATGCTATAATGGTGGTATATCAAGATAACCTCACTGCTTATTCCGAAAGGGAAGAGGATCATGTTGCTGATTTGGAGAAGATCTTCATCAAAGCCTTGGAGTATGGTATAAGTCTTAATCCTAAAAAATGTCATTTTTTTGTTACAAAGGGTAAGATTTTGGGGCATATTGTATCAAAAGATGGGGTTAGGATAGATCCTGAAAGGGTAGAGGCCATTGATAAAATTCACATTCCTAAAACTGTCAAAGCGATCCAATCATTCTTTGGCCAAATAAATTTTGTTAGGAGGTTTGTGTCCAATTTTGCTTAGATTGTTAAACCTATATCTAAAATGTTGAAAAAGGGAGAAAAATTGGACTGGACTGTTGAAGCTATGGATGCCTTCATATCTATGAAAAGAGCTATCAAAGAAGCCCCTATCCTAAAGTCCCTTGATTATACTAAGCCATTTCAGATTTTTTCTTTTGCTTCATTCCATACCACAGTTGCTGTCATGTTACAAAAAAATGATGAAGGTCATGAGCAACCTATTTCTTTTTTCAGTAAATCTTTGCAAGGGTCAAAATTGAAACACGACATTAATGAAAAATAGGCTTATGCATTGGTCAAAGTAGCAAAGGCTTTCAGGCCTTACCTTGTTGGAGCCAAAGTAATTGCTTATGTCCCACATGTAGCTATGAAGGATATCCTAGTACAGACATAAGTGATAGGGAAGAGATGCAGGTGGATTAACAAAATTCAATAATTTAACATGGAGATTCAGATTACCAAGTTGGTAAGAGGACAGGGTCTAGCCAGGCTAATGGCGAAAACAAATATTGAAGCAAATCAGATCTGCAATGTGGAAGGTAAGGGTGAAATCATAGAAAGTATTGAGCATTCTCCATGGTATACAAATGTAATGCATTATCTACAACATATGAAGTTACCTAAGGGGTTGAATGATAATCAAAGGAGAACTTTAAATTTGTAGGCGTCTAAATATGTTTTTATAGAAGGGAACCTTTTCTGGAAAAATAAGGATGGTATATTGTTGTTGTGTTTAGATGAATCCTAGGCAAAATATGTTTTGAAAGAAATGCATGAGGGGGTGTGTGGAGGCCATTATTCTGCTAAGACTACTACACACAAGATTCTCAGGGCTGGTTATTATTGGCCTAGGATATTCAATGATCCCTTTGCGTATGTGAGAAAGTGTGAGGCTTGTTAGAAATTTTCAGGAAAACTAAAGTATCATGGAGCATTGCCACTTAGACCTTTGTAGGTAGAAGCACCTTTTCACCAATGGGGAGTTGATTTCATTGGAGAAATACATGATAGATCAAGTGGAGGGAACAAATGGATACTTGTGGCCACTGATTATTTTACTAAGTGGCTGGAGGTTGTTCCAACTAAGCAAGCAATGAGGAAAGTGGTAGTGAATTTTATGATGGAGAATGTTATGACTAGGTTTGACACTCTAGTCAAATTGATCGTAGATAATGGGATGTGTTTTAGATCAAATGAGTTTAAATATTTTTGCAGAACATATGGAATTAGTATTTCTTATTCTGCCCCATACCATCCACAAGCAAACAGCCAGGCAGAGTCAAGTAATAAAAATGTTTTGAAGATAATAAGGAGGATACTGGATACTAACAAAAGGGCATGGGATTCGAAGTTAAGATTGGCCATGTGGGTAGATAGAATTACATGAAAAAGGAAACTGGAAAATCTCCATTTGACTTGGTGTGTGGGAAAAAATCTAAGATGCCACTGCATAATCTTTTGCCAGTTTATAATTTTATTTTGAAAGAAGACTTGGATATTTCCAATCCAATGGAGGAAAGAATGGAAAATCTTGTAGAGCTTGATGAAGTGAGAAGAGATGCTTAGAAGAAGAATGTGAAATTGTAGTCACAAATGAAGTACCTTTTTGATAGAAAAGGCCAAGAAGAGAAAATTTGAAAAGGATGACTTGGTGTTGATGTGGAATGCTCGGTGTCAAGATAAGGGGAAGCATGGCAAGTTTGAAGCTTTATGGCTAGGTCCTTTTGTGATAATTGGTAAAGGAGGCGAGGATTCATATTTCCTACAGAACATGTCTAGAGAGGAGCAGGAGTTGCTTATACATGGGTATTTCTTGAAGAATTTATTCTCTTAAGGATCAACAGAGGGTCAAGGATTGCCAGTACATGGAAAATTCTTAATAACCCTCTTTAAATGTCATTTCCATGCATAGTAGTTTAAGAAATTTTGAAGGGTCCAGGTTTGCCAGTACATGGACATTCTCAGGAGTTCCCTTTCTGAAAGCTTTGATTTCCTTTCCATGTATAGTAGTTTAGGATCATTTTCCATTCTCCATTTGCTCCATCTTTCATACCATTCATCTATTCATTCCCTTCATCTTTCATTGCCTTAATTTTTCAATCATTTGCTTGGTCTACTCTACCAAAGAATTTTGGATTCTTGCAGTGATTGCACAATCAGTCATCCCCAACTGACACCTAGGACTGAAAAATTCCATGAAGAAACCTAAAGGTTTTTTTTGTTTTGAGCCTAATATTTCCATTATCTCTCATAGAATTACTCACTGCCCTTTATAAATAGATTTTACCCTTGTGCCATTACCTTATTTTTGTGTTTAAAGCTTTCACATTTTACCCACCTCTTTTTAATTCTATAATATTTCCTATCTTTTCATCCGCTCTTATTATTCATATCATACTGCTTTACCACGGCCTCCCACAATGGGCTTATGGTATGGCCATAGCGGTTAGTGAAACAGTCAGATAACAATGAAGCAAGTGGTGGATGGGCATGGTGAACAATCAGCATAATAGTAAATTTTTACCACACCACCATGCGTGGTGGGCGGTAAGTTACCGGCCAGGCAGTAGTTAAGAGACTCCACCACGGTACCGTAGGGGGTCATCTCATAGACTGCGGTAACGCGGTGGTCAACTAGTGAGCAGTAGATGGTGAACATAGTGGTCAGGAATAGTTTCACCACAATACCGCATGTGGTCAAACCATAGACTGTGGTGGCCACGGTGAGCAGGTAGCAGTCAGCGAAATGGTCAACGGTGGCATGGTAATAGTCAGTGATTAAGCGATGAACAAAGACTGGTGGTGAGACAACCTTCACAGTTAGTGTGAGTTGTTACCACTAAACTACAAGGGGTTCTCATGGGAACCACAATAACATGATAAACAATGAAGATAACCGCCAAGGATAGGTACCGCAATACCGCGGGTGGAAAAGTCCAAGCCCACGATAGAGCTGTAAATATATTAAAGGCCATAGGAAATAAAAGGTAAAGGAAATGTATTAAGTGAAAATTCTAAGACAAAACTATAATATAAAATATTTAATTTTCCAATAAGGGAATCCAATTAAATATTTTAATCTCTGTTTAAAGAATTCAAATGGCTGTGACTAGAAAATGAAGGGTCACAACCCTTGGACTGTAATGTAAAAATTCTTTGAAAAAAAAAAGAAAAGGAGGAGAGACGGGAGTATTTAGAGAGTAGGGGTTTGATTTTCCTGAAAATGGACTGGGCAATATAAATAAAGACAATATTTTTCTTGAAGCACGATCAATGGAGAAATTTTTTTAAATTGGTGAAACTTTTTCTATTTTCAGTTGTAGTGATATAATAATTTATATTTCTTTTGTGGGTTGTCTCCAACTTGAAGTTTTAAATCATTTAAATCAATGTATCAAGTATATATTTGATTTATCACAGTGCAAATGTCACTCTGAATGATTTGGTTGATTGGTGTCTGCAATTCAGAATTAAAATCCTTTTAAACAAGTCATAGTGATTTATTATTTCTTTTGGATTGTTGAAGTAGAACCCGGTAGGAAAACATTCCAGCACTATTTATGCAAGCCATAAATTAATGAAGTCATATGCCAGTCATTAGAATTTCATTTTTAAAAGTGCCTAGCAACTTGAATTATGATAGAGAGGGAAAACACATAATTCATAGTATTTGACTCCATTGCCCATGTTTATAGAAGGCACTGATATGCCTTGACCCAGAGATCAGATTTCATACAATTAATATTTTCAAATCCTTTCATTTGTGTAGTAGGAGTAGGGGTAGTTTTAGTGTTTATGTCTGTCCACTTCCCTTTGCCTTTGTGGATAGATCGTTGCATCAGGAAACATATTTCAAAATCTGCATCACTTTCATAGGTACACCCGCCTAGATCTTGCAAAGCTTGAAGAGCAGAAGATTCAATTGCATCAATTGGCCTTATACATTGGCCAAAAGCATTGTGAGAGCTTGGCAACTTCTCGTGGTTCAAACCTGCATTTTTGAGACCCAACACTATCCAAGTGCTAATCTTCTCGAAGCGCTAATTTAAATTCTCAAAGAGCTAAAGTATCCTATTGTAGCACTAATCTTTTCGAAGCACTAAACTAACCTACCAATGCGCTAAAATATTAAATTGAATCCCTAATTCGCCAAAGAGCTAAAACAGCTCCTAAAAGCACTACACCAGAGTGTCAAAGTGCTACAATGTGTTCTTGAAGTGCTAAAACTACAAAAAATTTGAAAAATAGAAATTGGAATAAAAAATGAGAAAACACGAATTATGAGGAGGTCTAGGGGTACATACTAGAGGTCCGTAAGTAGCCGGGCACTAATGACGTCGCACATGCTCGAACCGGTGGGTGTGGTAAGGGATTGGAATCTTGCTCCAAGTGTCTCAAATATCTCACTCACAATGTTTTCAAAGGTCAAATGCACAAATGAATTTGTAAAAGACCCTTTTGACCTTTTATAGGTTATTAAAGGTGGATTTTGGTGGGATTTTAAAAAAAAATTTAATTAATTTTACTAGGAGATTAATTGAAATTTATTTAGGGACAAACTTCTTACATCAATTATTGAGAGATAAATTATTTTACCACCAAAACTCCATCAAATCTTCATCAAATCATCAGAAAATCATAAAAATCATAGAAAAATGAAAAAGTCCAAAAAAAAAAAAAAAATCATGAATATATCTCCTGAGGGGGCATATTATCATCAATCACCTGAAAAATCAATGTCTGGGGCATACTAATTTTTTTTCGAAAATACTAGCAACAACAACAAAAATTTATTTGAAGCAATGTGTAAACACATCACTTCAAAGAGGGGAAAAATGTATACACCTAAAATTGGTCTAGAGAATCTAATTAATTAAATACGACTTATTTGATTAATTATCCTAAATTCCTCTACTATTAAATAAATAGAAATATTTTTTTATATAGTTCACGTTTAAATTCTTATTTAAATTCTTCTAATTATGCTATTATTTCATCTTGATTAAATACACAAAATTAAATACTTTGTTTTATTTAATTATCAAATTCCCCTATTTATTCTATCTTAATCACATCATTTAAATAAATTAAACAAAAGGTTAAATACTTTATTGTTTAATTATCATAATTCTTCTATTTTAATTTAATTAAAAAATTCTATAGTTTGTTTTATTAAATTATTAATTCCCCTTTTGATAATTTAAATAAATTAAAAATATTTAAATAAAAGCATAAATCACATATTCCTCTATTTTCACTCACCTATCAAATTAGATATCAAATGTCAAAATTATGTCAAAATTAATGCAACTAGCATTCACGGAAAAGCTTGTAGGCAATCCTCTTGATCTTCTCCCTCTAATATTTCCTATCCTCTTGCCTGATGTTTTCATGGGGAGGAACCATTCCCATGATCAGCTCCAGCCTTTCCATCTCTCACCATTCAATCCTCCAGATTGAATCCAAGCCTCTACTTTTCTGCCCCTATGCAAATGTGCTGTTGGGAAATCTATAAATACAACCTTTCAATACAAGAAATGGATCCCATCTTTGTGAAAACTTACTCTATAGGAAAGCATCAAGCATTTTAGCAATAGAAATAGATTTCATGTCACAGCTACATACTATAGTTTTCATCATAGTTTTCATGTCAGCATAGATTAAAGTAGCTTCCTTTTATCATCTAGATATTATCATATAGGATTAGATCACTATATCTTGAAGGGAAAAACAGGCATGGATCTAGAGACCCAACAATGTGGAATACATTCCCTTAACACTAATACAACAAAGGAGAAAAGGATAAATAGTTTCAATAGCTTCTTAAACTACTTGATAAGAATACAACAATACAAATAAATATTACACAAAGATGAGCATTCATAGTTGACACCAGATATATGTGGGAAAACCTTTTCAGGTAAAAAACCCACCACACAAAGTCTAGAAAATTTGTATTACAGTAACATAACAGTTACATACAAAATTACAGTCTTCTCTGATCAACTCATAGAAACACTACTTGAATTATCTCACTATTAAAATGTTCTCTCACCAAGGAAAAAAAAAATACAGTTTGAATTCTCTCCCTCAACATACAATATGTCATCGAATTCCTTAAGTCTAATGTTGCATTCAATTCTGTCAGTTAACCGCCGATCACAAGGTACAATCATGTCTGATTCAACCACACTAAAGATCTTCCCATACCGATCTCATTGCATCGAGTCACCAGGCCATAACTGCATTACCCAAATTAGATCCTATTCGTCACCCTGAAATGACCTGCAATTACTGCTTGCAATGACTTTGGCCTCTAGCCAACTGAGACACTGAGCCACATGTCTGCATTCTATTCGCTATCCGCTTCTGACACTGAGTCCATCTTGGTCAAACAATTCATCGAGCTCATTCGAGCTCACCACATTCTTTACCGTGCTACTGCAGACCCCATCCGACCAGCTCTCAGTATGGCGATAAGTAGTTTAAGTCCACTCAAGCTCTATCGCTTATGCTACTATGCTACCGCGGACAGTTCCGAGACTCGCCATGATAGAGTGATAGCCAGCATGGTTGACCACTGGTGGTCTTACTGCGGCCACCACGGTAACCGCCAGCCAGTTGTTGGAGGTCATACCATGGCCACCATGTTCATCCTTTTGGTTGGCCACGGTAAGGCGGTAACCACCAACCAGCTGCTAGTGGTCATACTATGGCCACCTCGGTCAGCCTCTTGGCTGGCTGTGGTAAGGCGGTAACCGCTAGACAATCGTTGGAAATATTACCGTGGTCAGCCTCTTGGCTGGCCGCGATAGCCGTCAAACATAGGGAAAGCTCGATACCTCGACCACCGTGGTGAGAAGAAAACTATGTGTAGTATGGCGGTAACCACCAAACCCTTCACTGTGGTACCGCCAGAACACAAAAGATGACCACATCGGTATGGCGGTTAACGTAGGGAAGAACATTTTTAATGCCAAGGGAAGAATGAAGGGGCATAAAGCTGGAAATTGAGACATAGTTTCTCAACATATCTAGCATCATTCCATTCTTTAAATTTTGCATTTTAACAGTCATAGTGTCTTACTAAATCTGAGAGCTTCTTGACTTGATAAATCTTTAGAGATAGGAAACAATGAGATGCTTTTAAGTTTCTGCTCTTTTTATTAGTTAATTATTGTATAATCTTTGATATAATGTTTCATTAAGAATTGTATTTACCTTTGTTACTTATTCACACTTATAGGTCCAAACAAATCTAAACAATTGATCAATTCACAATGCTTGAAGACTTTGAGGAATACTATCTCTAGATGGCCCAAAGGTCTCCTATGAATTTATTTCAAGGAAGATGTTTGAGATATGATTACTCTTCTTAGTAGAGTGAAATGCTTACCCATTTCATTTCATTTCTAAGGTTGGAAGTACAAGTATATCTGAATCATCAAAAGGAGAAAAGAACATATAGACTGGGGTACATAGATTAGTGATGAGATCCATGAATAGATAATCAATATGTGAACCACCTTGAAATTTTACATGACCTTCTATCTAGTATATGCTACTTCTATTATGAGATAGTTTCTAGGATTCATAACTAAAGGACACACAATTCTTGTGCTGATATATGAGTTCTACTCCCAGATCACTTTGAGAAACAATATCAAGCATTTCAGGTTAGTCAATGATGCTTTCTTTGCACCTTTTCTTTTCAATTTTGATCCAAATCTAGAGAAAAAAAGGGTATTAGATGGAACATTCAAATTTGTAAGTTTTTATGTATCTTCTTGCAATTCCCTAATTTTACATATTTAAGAGTAGGATGCTATACTGGATGCCCATTCATGTTGCCTATATATCCCTTTGACAAGTGTGTATTAATGGAATTATGCAGACAGTTAATTACAGTCCATAAGGAACATCAAAAAATTCATAAAATAGGCTTCAAGTTTCCAATTTCTATTGGAAGGTATTCTATTCATAGTGTGAAAAAATCAAAATCAGTAGAAGAAGAGATGTAGACTATGACCATAAGGTCACACAAGGACAGATATGGTTTTTATTACAGAAATTTGAATAGAAAACTCAAGAAGGATCGATCAGCACCATGTCTACCATTTTGAGGACATATGGGCTAAGTGTAGAGATGAGGAGGACATTGTAATAATGGATTTTTTTAGGTTAACTTTGGAGCAGATAAGAGACCTAGGTTTGGATAATATTCTAGAGGATTTTGAAGATCCTGGTGATATCATGGACTCTATATATGAATAAAAGGAGATTGGCAGTAAGCCTTTACCTCTAATTCAATGGTTTAAGAAGGATATCATTTCCATAAGGGAAAGACTTGCTCCTATTATACATAATACAAATGAATGGTTGCAGAGGCATGGTTTTAAATTGAATTCATTTAGAATAGAGTCTAAGGGAAAAACATCAGGAAGTGAAGACAATCACCAACAAGAACTCTGAACCAATCATAAAGCTATTGATGCCCCCTCTTCTTCACAAAAAGGTCCTAAGATTAAATTTACTTATGGTAAAGGTATAGTGCAAAAAACTAAAGAGGAACATGCTATTGGGGAAGAACAACCATCTGGTGAGGAACAAGAACTTTCCTCTAAAGAACAATTAGAAGGAGAAGAAGAAGGCAACGAAAGTGAAGAATTAGAAGAGTCTGCATCAGAATAATTTGTAGAAGATGAATAGTCAAAAGAGAATAATGGAGAGGAGAAAGGTAATGAGGAAGAAGAAAAATATTATGAGGAAATGTGTTTATCTCTCCATGAGAACATTGTTGACAATATCCCTCATACATCATCACCTGTTACTACCAATACTCCTCATACTACTCAAAATCCCACTACTCCTCCACCTCCTCTTCCTACTTCACCTCCTCCTATAGCCATTCCTCCATCAGCACCATCAATCCATTCTACTTCCTCCATGGCTTCCATCTGGAAAATTATTGATGTTTCTTTAGGTTCCCTATCATCTATCCTAAGTCTATCCTCACCATCATATGATATTTCTTCCCAAGCTGAATTTGATCGCTTTATGAGGGAATCATTGCAGGATCCACCTAGTTCGCAAACTCCAAGTGCAATTATGATATATACATACCAATTGTTACCATAACACCTATTTCTATAGATGTGGCTATTACACAAGAATTAGCAATAAGTCAAGAAGGTGATGCTTCATTTCTTCCCCCTTGGTTAGTCCCACAAGTATCTAAGTGTAAGAAACAGATGGTTTCTCTAGGTGAGCTAGATTTTTAAGATATAGTACTTCCAAAAGACAAAGGGAAAAAGAAGGAAAAGAAACATTTTAGACTACATGTGGACAAATTAGGCCATAAGAATGTGGATATTGGAATACCTCCACAAGATAAAGGTGATGTAAGTGGAATATTACACCATGAATAGGGTTCAACTTGGGAAGGCGACTAATGTAAGTGCCAAGGAAGATGCACAAGTGACTCTGAATGCATTGTCAGATAGACTTAATAAGATGGAACAAGCTAGGGATATGTATAAATAGAAGGTTGAACAATATGCATCAATTTTGAAAAGGATAACATGTACCTCAAAAAATTTTTAGCAGATGGCTATGATAATGTTGAATAACCAATGGTGCAAAAAGTGGAAAAGTAATACTACAAAAGAAAAGTGTTGTATGAGTTTTGATGAAATAATAGAGCAAGGTTTGCAGCTCATAATCATTGCTGATGAAAAGACTCACCAAGTTTCCAAGATGAAATTGGAATTGGAAATGGTATAAGGCACACTTTCTATGGAGAAAAAATAAATGGAACGAATTCTCACATTTTGGTTACAAATGAAGGAGACAAAATTGAGCAAGCTAGTGGAAGTTGGGGTAATTCATAACAAAGAGAAGTATGTGGACATGAAATAATCTCTCAAGAACCACATATAGGTTATCAAGTCTCTCATCGAGGACATACAAAAAGTGCAAGAAGATATTGAAGGACATCATATTGTTATGGTGAATGGGATTGAGGCAATCCCAAGCAAAATCCTTGATGATGATCATACATTCCTCCCAGTAAGTGAGATTACCCATATTTTCAAAGAAGCTATCCTAAAGCAAGTGGAAAATGAAGCCTTTTCAAATAATTCAATGCATGCCTTGTGTGATGTGCAACTCGCTTTGGACAACCTCAAGACACATCTAGATAGGTGTAAAATGATTTTATCATATCCAAGGAGTTCAATCACAAGAGTTCATACAATCATTGACTACACCATTGTTCTAGATGAGGAAGTCATGTAGGAGATGAAGAAGAATTATGAAGAATTCCAAGCCAAGAGCAAGGAACCATGAAAATATTGTTACATCTCTAGAGTTAGATAATTCATATGTTCTTTTTAATGATTTATGTAAATAGGTTTTGACATTTTACATGACATTTTGAAAAATGTAATTACATATAAAAACATAGATGTTTTCTTACATTCATGGAATTTTTTTTTGAATAAGTCAACTATTTGGTTAGGATTTTTCCTAGATTAATTCTCCTCTCCCATATATAAATAAGAGAGGATTCTACTGTAATTTTTACCTTTTATTTTATGCAAGGAAGTGCTAGCCAATTGTGAAGAAAATATTGAAACTTTGAGTTCATTTTGTGAATCTATTTTTGATCAATAAAGAAGCTAATTTGCACACCAATTTTTGTGTTGTGGACAATTATCTTGTTATTTGATTGAATTGATAGTGATTAGTAATTGAGATTGAAATAGATTTTGAGTAAATCTATGTAGACTTTGAGCTGCACATATTGCTTGAAATTTTGATATTGTTGATATTATTGGTGAATGATCTATAAGACTTTGTGCTTGTACTTATTCATGCTGCTCGTGGAATTATTTGTGAAGTATATCAAAGACTTTGTGCTTCTTTTACAATTTTGGTTACTATTTTGAAGAATTCACTATTGGAAACTATAGAACGATTTTGTGCCTCTGTGAGATTTCTTGTTTGTTATTTATATTTATCATGCTAGTATTCCTAGACTCTACTTTGACAAGATAGGAATATTGAAATTAATACTTAGTTTTAATTTGAAGTTGTATTGAATTCAGAGATTAAAAACTTGAAACACTATAAAATATATTCTCTAAAAAAGAGAGAATCATGAATGTGACACACCCCTATATCTTTATTGTAGTGTACATTGTTGTAAATATTTGATTATTTTTCCCTAGTTTCAATAAGCAGTAAGAAGGGTGTCACCCCTTTCCAAGAGAAGAGATTCTATCTCACATAACTGTGGCTGAAATTAAGTTTTGTAATCTATTAAAAGGGATTATAGAATTTTCACCCAACAAAGACTTAGTTTTCATGTCTAGAACTTATCTTATCCTAGGTGGTTATGATAAGTTGTCCCATGTTATAGGATTAAGGCACATGTCACGATCTTGTCTAATCCTATCTCTCACCTCGCCCTTATAAGAAAGGCTCCTCTCACATCTTGCAAGCATCAATCCATATTTAACATCTTGTGAATCTTGTATCATATTGTAAAATTCTTGTTTGGTGGAATAACATCTTTTGATATTTATTCTATCTTATGTTTGTGGAGGTTATTTGGTGTTGCATATTGATCATCTTGGGTGCATCTTGGTTACTCACTTCAACATGGTACCAGAGTGTGAGTGATTCCAACATGGTATCAAAGCATGTGAGGGATTTCAACTAGCTTTGAGTGATTTTATTATGATTTGAGTTTATTTTATGATCTTTTTAATTATAATATGCTATTCTCTTGTGTTTTAATATAATTTGGAGAATCATAATGGATTTAGAAAGATATTTTGATCCTATATTGCATGTACATTTTTTGGCAATATCAGGTGATTGTAGCTCCTCTAGCTATAGTGGTAGTATTTTTTACTATGCATTGCATTCAAGAGGCTCAAGAAAGTCAGATTTGTCTTTTGTTTGACTAAATTTGGCCATCATTTACAACATTGAAAAACAAGGGTTTGAAGCTCATATTTGGTTCAAACAAGTTTTTACTAGAGTATTTTCAGTCCAAATGGACCCTACCATTGCATCCAAGAGGTTGATCAAAAAAATTTGATTTAAAGTTTGTCTATATTTGGAAAAAAATATTTTTGAGGCAAAAAAATTTATCGAGGCTCCCTTGGCCTAGGTATGATTTTTCAAAAATAAAAAAAATACAATCATTTTTTTGGTTTTCTTTTTAATTATTTTTAAAGTTTAAAAAAAATGTTGGGTACCAATTGGCCTCAATCATTAAACGGGGTGGTACGTAAGGTACCATCACCCTTATCCATGGCCTAGATTGTAGGTAGGATGGCCACCCTTAGTCCACCTCCACCTTTTAAGGGGTGCATGGGTGGGGGAATTCCCCTCACCTTCTCCCCCTCCCCCCCTCCCCCCACCACTTTTATTATTTTATTTTATTTTTAAAAAAATATATATTTTAAAAAAATTAATAAATACATTTTGAGTAGTGCCTAGCAACATTTAGTCTACCATTGGTCACATGGCCAACCAGTGCCTAGGCCAAGGGGGCTAATATTTTTTTCCTTTTTTGGAAACTTTAGCAAGATTAGGAAAATTAGCATAACTTTTGATCTAGAAGTTAGATTTTGGTGAACAAGATATTGATGAAAAGCTAGTTTTAATAACTATCCAATGATGTAGATATTTTTCTCATATTTTTCTATTTGTGTGTTTTATCAGTTGTTGAATTCAGATGTGAACTTCTCACTCTTAATCTCATAACTTATGCCTTGGTCCTCTATTTTTGGTGATTATTGCAGCATTGGAAAGGTCTTTCTGAGTTCTTTAGAGCTACTCATACACTTTTTCCAAATTTTTCTCCTATTATAATTAATTTAGTTTTTTTTTAACACTCTAGTTAATTATTTGGATATTATGAAACCTAAAATACTTTTATTTGCATGGGATGGATTCATTTGGGTTACTTTATATGTATATCTAGCACTTTTTCCTTTGTTAAAATTTTAAGCATCATTTGTAAGCACTTTATTATATATTGATGCACTGTGATAAACTGTCACACTATTGTACATTATTTTATAGATTTTTCATATAAGGTTGTTCCATATGTATTGAACATTCTGGATAACTGAGAGGGGGGTTGAATTAGTTATCATAAAACAATTTTCATTTCTTTACTTAATCTAGAGAAATCTTAAATCAATCATATATTAATTAAAATAGATATGAACATGCAAGCAATTAACAACACCATGAACAATGGACACCATAATTTATGTGGAGACATAAGATATGAAAAACCATGGAGAATGCTAATTCTCAATCATGAAGCACCAGTTAAGGTGAATTATACAAGGGCTCACTGTTGGTGGGCTCACTGCTCGATTAATACAAAAGCATCTAATTATAAAATGGAAAAAACATGAATTGATGAAGTTGCATCTACATATGCATGAATTTAGTTCAAGTTAAGAGCACAATATCTATTTGCAGTAGATCCGGTCAAGAATATTCTGCCCAATTTCCTTGCACAACTTTTGCAATACAAATTACTTCTTCTCGACACTTGCCTTCACTTCCTTCTCTATTTCTTATTGTATAATCCTTCACACCCTTATCACTGATCACACATATCACTCATATTCTTTGGTACAAAAAATATGTTCTACATATATATATATACCTAGAGAACAAAATAAGTCAACCTAGAAAAAAATATCAACTTGAAGAACAACCTTGAAATATTCAATAAGGCTTGGTATGCTAGCATCAGACCCAAAGGATAGGTCACACATAAAGATATTCTTACCATGTTACCATGAGACCCATAAATAGGTCATACATAAGATAAGTTCATCACACAACATAATATGAGATATATTCTGGAGTCAATAGGAACACCACAACCAAGACCAAATCTTGATAATCATCAATTTCAATACCAACCAGAGGAATGCAGTTAGACATACCAAAACTTGTAACATGCAACATGAATGTTTGGATAACAAGGACACCTAGAATAATCTTTAGGCACAATAGCTAATATCAAAAGATTAGTCTTCATTATTCTACATTAACTATCTTCCACAGATGTCCCAAAAATAAGTACTGCTGTATCCAAATCAAGGATAACATCCAAACTACACAAAATTATAGCATATGATAGAATAGATCATTTATGTATATCATCTGAAGCATAACCTTTCGGATCCTAGGTTTTGACATCAATGACAACAATTCCAACCAACAACTTCTCAACAATATGTTGTATTACCACTATATTATAAATTTTCATGAGGGGTTGTGTAGTGACTTAGTTATTTTCCATCACACCTTTATGAACTGAGTGTCCCTCCATGAAAACAATAAAATCCTAGTGATTTTTGCCTCATGCATGTGTGCCTTGTTTTTGCACACCCTTTTTCAATTGCATGTACTTTTTGTGCACTTTCAGATGTTGTTTCTTATCCTTCATGCACTACATGGTGATAAAAAAAATTCATTGGACTTGTCATTCCTCTCCCTAGTCAACATTATGGGGGCATCATATTATTTGCATTAATTATTCCTTTGTTTCTCTTTGGAGTGAACTATGTATCTAGTATTTGTTCCTATGTACTATGTGGTTGCAATGGCTAATTACCCATGCATTTTAGAGAGATGTAGCATTTACCATATAAAAACTCATGATGAGAGCTGATTATGTCCCATTTTATGACATATTTTAGCCCATTTTCATACACCTTCATACCCATTCCCACATTCTATTTATTTTCCATATCATACCATTTTACCATTTTCTATTGCATATGATTTAATATACATATAAGTAATCTTTAATTTAGTTTTTAGATAAAATATCTTAATAAATAATATCAGATTGTATTTACTAATATTTCTTCCACTATGTCAAGAAAATATATATATTGTAGCATGCAGATTTAAGGGTGTAGATCTTCCTGTCACTTTCTGGTTAGGAATTTATGTCCACCACTATTCGACCAACAATTTACTTATGTCATATTTTAAAGATAACACCAACCTTTGTGGTGGCATCAATTACATCTTTGATGTTGACTATGAAACACTTTATCCAATGGAAAATTTATTTCTATTATTTCTCTGTGGCACATTCATAACATGTATTCACACCTATTTTCTAGGTTGGACACATACTTCCTGCTATCACGTTTGTTGGGGAAATATTTTTGTTGGTCTCTTTACCTACATCCTTCATCCACATGGATTCATTTCAAGGAGTAGAATATGTTATAACAATTATGATTTCTAGTTATTGGAGGAGAAAACCACAAAAAATATTCTATGATAAATTCCATCTTCTCTAGTTATTATTAGATGGAGAAATATTCATGTATCTTATTTTTTTCTCATTGTTATAATAGAACTGTTCTTCATTTATGGAGAGTACCCAAGACTTTATGTGAGCCATTCCTTCCTATTTTATCAACAACAGGTCAAAAAAAATTATTTATTACTATTGTTATAAACCCAACATATATATATATGTGTGTGTGATGTAAACTATTAACAAAAATTATAATACAAAAATATTTCTTATTCGTGAATAAAGAAATCTTCCAAGTGTTGCAAATTCTTGTGCTAGTGTAACAAATCTTCTCACCTACAGACCATAGAGCAAGGGCCCACTCCCTGGTGAAGCATGGTGAAATTTATTTCTTTTTACTGTTAATATTTTTGTGCATTATTTATTTTCTATTTGATTTCATTTCAATAGATTTCATAGTTGCATGATTTCAATTTTTACACCTTCATTAAAGTTTGGATAAAAATATTATATGATTTGGGTTATTTTCCTTTTTACTATAAAATACTATTGTTATTGTCACAAATTGTTGTTATTTTCATAGATTATTGTCGTTCCTATTGCATTTATGTGTAGACTATATTTTCTATCACAATTTATATCACAACTTCTATCACTTCTTGTAACAAAATAGACTAGAACAAAAATATAAGTTTGAACAAGATTTTTATTATAGGTGCTTCTTTGTGGGCTCTATTTGTGTTTCATCCCCACTTAATTTACTTATGTCCTCCTTTAGGTATACCGCAACAACACCTTTCGCAAGCTTACGATCCCCAGATTGACACTTAGACCAAGCTGAATACAATTTATTATTTACCCTAGTTTTGGCCTATCAACTCATACATTCCTATTTAATAGAGGTAACCTTCAATCCTTAATTG
The DNA here is from genome assembly GCA_007115665.2 of Sequoiadendron giganteum. Classification (NCBI taxonomy): domain Eukaryota; kingdom Viridiplantae; phylum Streptophyta; class Pinopsida; order Cupressales; family Cupressaceae; genus Sequoiadendron; species Sequoiadendron giganteum. The sequence continues at coordinate 801,070,686 of CM021101.1, forward strand.
ATCAGTGTTCTTCATACTATTGGAACCTATATTTCCAACTTGCATTGGTTGAGTAGTATCATTGAGGTAACTTGTGTATATACATGTTCCATCTATATTGTTGGTTTTTTTTCTTGCAAACCCCAATCCTAAGGAAAATCACAATGCCTAAACCAAGGGATCAAGAGGTTAAGAAAAAGGTCTTGCAATATCAACACATCAGGGAAAAAAAGGCCAATGAACAAGGCTATAATCAGCCTTCTTCACTTTGAGCTCCACAAAACTTAGGAGGGTGTTCATATTTAAAGATCTGCACTTTTAATGGAACTTGCACTAAACAACACATTGAAAATTTCTAACATGTGGATGGTTCTCAGATAAATGTATAAATTATGTTATACATTTGATTATATTTAGGCATAACCCCTTTGCACCTTCAATAAAAATTGAGAATAGATAAATTAAGAGACATATTCATCTCAAACACATAAAGAAGTTACATCGGAATCATTCATAAGCATAACCTTTATGTTCTTTAATCTCCATGAAGATACAAAAAATAAAAAATAAGTTAAACATGAAAATGGGAAAGATTCTTTAAGATTTGAATGGTGATTCCTTCCACGGTTTGCACAAGATAAATACACTAGACCAATGCCTTTTCCATAATAGAGTTAGAATGAAGTAAACTATCTGGTAATAGCCTGAACACAAAACCAATGACTATTAAATTTGTGAAGATGGTAAAGATGAATATGAAGTGAAATAGATACAATGCATACAAAATAAACAAAAATATTTTATACCTTCATAGTATTAAACTCTTCATGGATTGAGCTCACAAGAAGAACCTATTTCTTGTAGATTTTCTCCAAATATTGAGATGGATGTGGTTTCTCAAGATCTTACCATGATTATGGTAGGATAGTGATGGATTCAATGGATATATTTGATAACATAAGGATGAGATAAAAGGCCTCATTATATAGAAATTTAGTGAGAGGAATCAAGGACTAGGATTGGTCGATTAATGGAGAGTTGAGATTGAAAGAAGGATTTAGTTTGGATCACAGAATGAAGATTGATTAGCCTTGTGACAAGTGTCAAAAAATGGAAAGGGGTAAAATGGGGAGGCGTGATCACACATGTGTGAGCACACATTGGGAAGATAGGCATTAAATTTGTGTAAGAGATAGGGTGGCTCATAGGGTGGCTTGTGTAAGAGGTTAGTGGGGGTAGGTGAGATGTAGGAATTTAAAATTAGGAAATAATGATAATGAGGATTAGGATGAGGGTTAGATCAATTAATCAAGGTTTAATTGACTTAATGATGATGGGTTGACTATTGGCATATTGTTGTCATTGATTCCAAAAGGGGATCAGAGGTGAGATGGAACTGATTCTATAAGAAGAGTGTGTTGGCATTGATGTCAAAATGTTATCATTAATGTTTGAGGAGAGTTTGGATCTAGTTCTGGAAGAAGTGGTGAAAATTGTAAAAGTTGCTCAATGTGTTGCATTATTGTCATGATGATGTAGTGAATTATTTTGATGTCTAAAAGAAAAATCAAAGACCGGATTTGATATGGGTTTTTTGAGAGATTCTCAAAAATATGGAGTGCAAGTCTAGAGGATGTAGAATGCACACAAAATTGAATTATTTGTTCCGTCAAATGGATTTAGGGTTTGGCAGATAAACCTTAAGGGTCTAAATAGTTATGGTGTCAACAAGCTTTCTATTTCGTCGTTGACTATTTGTCATAGGTTGTCAATTTCTTAAGTTATAACTTAAGACTATGCAGTTGTATGGACAACTGAGCCCCTTCCTAAGTGTAACTGACCTGACAAATATTTCCTTAATTTTTCCTAATTTCATTGTAAATATTTTCTTTAAGGAAAATATTGATGGTGGTGGTTGAGGGAGTAAGATCTAATTGCCTCTCCACTAACTCATTGAGCTTGTGGTGGGTCTTGATTAAGTCTCGAGGGATAGCAAGAAATAGTGGAGATTGATCCATGTATATTAGATGGTGATCATGGATAATTTTGGTGGAACTGAATGATGAGAAAGGTGACAAAATATGGTGTGATGTGGAGACATGTGGCATAAAATGATTGAATGATGCATCAACACAAATCACTATTGTGAGTTGAATGACATTGATAGAAGTGATAGCCCACCAACCCACTAAAAATAAGTGGGCCCATTATTAGAACTCAAGGGACAATGGGCTTCAGAGGTGTGTCATGGTGGAACCCATGTATATAAAGTGGTGATTAAAGGAGATCGAAAATGGAGATCAAAAGGAAAGGATCTAATGGTGATCACCATTAATAAAGATCAACAGGAAAGGTTTAAAGAAGATGATCTAATGATCATGTTTTAAAGATGTCAAGGTTAATAGAGATTCATAAGATTTTGGTGTGAAGGTAGGTGATCAATGACCTAGATTTAAACTTGAAGACTACAAATGGCTAGTCAGTATGAACAAGGCTTCCAACTGATAACTGACATACATGTGAAAATTAAATGCTCTACCTACATCTACAATAGTTGTAATGAATTTTTTATGCATAGAATGGTGGCACAGATTACTACAAAGATTGGGATGAAGATCAAATCAGATAATCAAAGGGATGTACTAATTACATATCTAATTATAGGGTTTGGAAGAGAGACATTTCAGGAAAATTCTTCATAACATAAATTAATGTTGTAAGTCTTGATACAGAGATATGGTAGTGAGGATAATATCCTAAAAATACTGATAGAAGATCTCTATGGTAGGGAATCCCAAGGCAATTACTTATGGTTAGATAGCAACACAAAAAAAAAGATCATAATTTTGACCGTGTATATAATGAGGGTGAGCATAGAAGCATAGAGTAAGTGCAGATCATAGTGAGAGTATTCTGATATCTTTAGGTAGACAAAGAATGCACTAAAATAAAAAGAAGGAAGAGCTTTAGCGTGTGTATGGTGGTCCATTGAGGTAGATAGAAAATGCAATAATGAATTAAGGTGCATAACATAGTAGAGTAGTGCATAGATGAGTATGTGTGTTGCAAAGGTTGCAACATAAGGTTGAGCAATTGTAAATCAAGTTGCAAAATTGAACTGAGTTCTTACGTTCTTAAGAAAAAAATATTAAATTTTGTTGAAAGTGTGATTGGTGGGTGTCGTCAGATATCTGGGGTAGGTGCATCTAAATAAGGGGATTGGTGTCTCCTTAGGGTTGGTGCCCTTAAAATTTGTAACAAATCTTTTGATTGTGAGGCTAGATTAGGACACTAGCTCCTAGCAACACTTCTCATTATGGTTTTTCCCATATTGGGTTTTCCACGTACATCTTGTGTTGTGTGATACTTTGTGTGTGTGCTTGTTTATTTATATGTCTCAAATTTTAATATACACACTAGGTGTTTAAGGATTTTGTTTGCACAAAAGTATTAAACGATAAATTTTAATATCTACTAATTCACCCCCCTCTTAGTAGACTGTTATGTTCCAACAATTGGTACCAAAGAACTAGGTTCCCTATGTGAAGATTAATTAGCTTGGGTATATTTTGGAGTATGAACATAATGAAGAATTAGGAAGGTTCTTAGACAAACAAGCCATGTTGGTTCGATGGAAAAAATTATGCTTTTTGGAGCTCATTGATGAAGGGTTATTTGGGATCTCTAGGATTTGATGTTTGGATGTCAGTCATAAACAGCTATGTACCTCCCACTCCTCCCATTGATGTTGCAGGAAAGAAGGACTATGAGAAAAATGAGAAAGAAAGGTTTTCCATTATGAACAATTTTTTTAGATCTGTGCATTGCAAGGTTATGCATTGTTAGATTATGCATGATGTTTGAGATAAATTGAAGAACATTTATGAAGGAGATGAAAAGGTGAAGTTGGAAAAGCTTCAAGTGCCGAGAGCTAGATTTGAAGGTCTAAAGATGACTGAAGAGGAGAATATTTGAGACAATATTCTAAGAGTTGAAGATATAGTAAACTCTATTAGAGGATATGGAGAAGAAGTTAAAGAAAATGTCATTATACTGAAATTTCTAAGGTCAATGACAACCAAGTATGATCCCAAGATCTTTGCAATTGAAGAAGGAAGAGAAATAAAAAAACTAACTCTTGATTAGTTGCATGGTATATTCACTGCATATGAAATGAGGATGGGAGATGAAAATCCATCTAGAAGAGAAGCAACATTCAAGACTATAAACAAGGAGAAGGATGAAGCACCTAGGAAAGACAAGGCTGATACAACTACATCCAGACATGAAGAGTCTATGAAGAAGAAGCAAATTTCATTAGAAGACTTAGAAGAGGCTCTGAGAAGTAAAAAGGTAAATTACCCTTCAAATGCTTTAAATGTGGTAAAGTAGGTCATTTTGACACTAAATGTCCCTATAATAAGAAAAGTAACTCTGAACAAGGGATAGATGATAAAATGAATAAACCCAACTACCCTAAATGTAGGAGATTTTAGAAAAAGAAGAAGAGTCTATTCATCCAAGAGGATAGTGATGTATCAAATGATAATAATATCTTAGATGATGAAAAAAGATGTGGTTTTTATTGTGAGAGAAAACAAATTTATTTTCAAGGAAAAAGAGTTTGAGGAACAGAAGGATGAAGAGATTGAAAACCTCCATGAAGAAGGTGAAGATGAAGGAGAGGTTAACCTAGAAGGAGAACTCATTTGTACTATAGATGAGATTGATGATCTTAGAGATGAGATTGAGGAGTTGAATATTTTGGTATATGACTTCTATTGTTTTCATTTATGACAACCTAAGTCATTCATCTAGTCCACAGTTTAGTATCAGTTCATACCGATAGAATAAAATGAAGAACAGGGTATTCAGTTAAAGGTAATTATGTCGATTTGTACACTTCACCGGACTATTATTTTGAGTTGTGGATATCAGAGAAAGGTATTTTGATTTTCTCACTACCTTATTCAAGAAGTATTGAGGTGCACATTTACTGTTGTATGGTCTAGGAGATCCGATACATTGATTTTCTGATTATCATTGCTAGAAGGCCGACTTGGCAGATATAGCCATTGCAGATATCTAAGGAGTAACTAGTTAAATGTTTTTATGTTCAAACATGTTTATTTGGGTCCTCACTATGCTATGACCGACTTTGTATAGTATGCATAAATAATTATTTGTGGATTTAGTCGACACTTGGAAAGTATTTTATGTTTTATTAAAGCCGACATATGAATGATAAAATATTTTGTAGTGGATATATATAAGAGATCGGTTGTATCATTTTGGAGATGTGAATGTGTGAGATGAGAATTCTCCTAGTGTGTGATGCAAAATTCAGAAGGATAGTAATGCAAAATCATGTGTACATTGATTTGTGATGTGAAGAGCAGAGAAGAGAAGAGCATAGCGTAATAGAGCAGAGTGAAGTAGGTCCAGAATCTGATCTATGAGCCTAACTGAAATTGTAGCCTAACCGAAACTGTAACTTGGCATAAGTAGATGCTATTATTTTAGTTCAACCCTTTAGATGGTTTTAATCTAATTTTTTTTTTAAGACAGTGAGCCTTTCTATTTTGATCTATGAGCTCTACATAGTGAACCTGAATGCAAGTGCATTCCCATTCTTTAAAACTTATATTTGAGTACTCAAATTATGGATTGACCTCCATTGTGGTTTTTCCCTTAACAGGGTTTCCACATAAAAATCCTTGTGTTATGGTGTTGTGGATGATTAATTTGTGTGTTTTCATCTTTCCTTTGGTTTAATGTTGAAATGGTTTAAATATCATATTAATAAAGTTCAGATTTATAGAAAACTGATTCAACCCCTCTAAGTGTTCCCTTGAGTCCAACTGAATAAGGAAAACAAACAATAGAAGAAACTTGCACAAAAAGAGTTAGAGAAACCAAGAAAGGATCTTGAAGAATCTACCCAAATGTGGTAGATCTGAAGCCACAATTGAGGAAGCCAAGAGAGTAGAAGATGTGATTAAATCCAAGTTGTAATTAGAGGCTAATTGAAGTATGAAGCTTGAGGAAGAAATTTTGGCTCTTAGAAAAGACTTAGAAAAGGAAAGAGAGAAAATAGAGAGAGGACTAGAGTTGAAAGGAGGCTCAATTTTTTAGATGAGCTATTGATCATATAAAATACCTCAAGAAAATAATAATCCAGTCTAGTGTTTCTCAAACATAAGAATGTCTTCCTAAACACTTCTTCTAAACTATATGAAATATTTAGAGTAGAAGAAAAGTTTGGTTCTATTGATGAAAGATATTGCAAAGGGATTATATCCAAAGAGAAACCTACAGAGGGAGAGAAAACTAATGAAGAGAATAATTTTTCTGTAGATAACAAGGATAATCAATCAACTTTGAATCACCAAAAGAAAAGGAAAATCACAAGTAGGACTGATGTTGATGGTTTCACAAGGGTGAGAGACACAAGGAAGAAGAAACACAAATGAACACCTCATCTGACACAAAATTATATGACCATATATTCTTCATACTTCTATGGATATTGTTTAACATGTAATCAATTTGGTCATAAAGCTAGAGAATGTAGAGTCATTCCTAAGAGGAGTACAAACTATGTAAGAAATAATCCATTTTCTCCTTTAGTTGACATGAATATAGTTTTTAATTCTTGTAAGTATGGAGAAGATTATTCTTTATGTTTTCATTGATGTCACCATGTTTTTTATGGTATTTGATTGGTCTGATACCCTGAACCGGTGTGTTGAACAAGTTTACACCCTCTAGTGTTTGATCCGGTATTTTGGTCTGCATATTCTCTTTGGTAATCATTATGGTTTAAGGTTTTGAGAAAAGGCTTATGATCACTATAAGCGCATATGCATGTATTCTCGTATGTTCATATGATTGGATGATGAGTTGGCATCAATTTTGGTGATTGCATTTCATTATTAGGTTAATCATGGCTGGCCTAATAATCAATTAATAACTCAACATGTATTGTGGTTATATGTGAGAGCTAGATTTGGTCCCAAATGACATAATATTGCACGACACATGGTTGAATTACTTTCGGAGAAGTTTTGTATGAAGCTGATAGCTATATTTTTGTAAATATTTATTGCATCCAATTAGGCCGACCTAATTGATGCATGTGGATATATCAGATATATATATATATATAGGACGGTTTGAAGATGAATAGTGTGTATGAGTGCAAGTATGTATGTGTTGATACGAGATGTGTGTGAATAGAAGGGTGAAGATTAGTCTGCTATCATGTGAGAAAACACTCGAGCATCAAACGAACTGAATCTACACTTGTGTAATTCCTCTAGCTCATATTTTGGTTGTAAGCAATTTTGTTTCTATAATTTTTGTAGGCAATGAGCCTCCATGTTTGGATAGTGAGTCCTTGTAAGTAGCGAGATTTTGTATCTAGAAATGAGCCTCTTTTGTAACCGGTATTGAAATAGCTATATATATTGTGAGCTAATCCTCATTGGGTTTTCCACGTAAAAATTTGGTGTTGTGGTGTGTGATTTCATTCTTTGTTCTTGTAAGTGTGAAATAAGTATGAATGTAAATAACACTTCTTAATGAAACTTTATATCAAAGATTCTATAATTAATTCAATTTAAAACAAGAAACTTGAAAGCGTCTCATTATCTCCTATCTCCAAATATTTATCAAGTCAAGAAGTTCTTAGATTTAATAAGACACTATGACTATTAAAATGATAATTTAAAGAACGGAATGATGCTGATACAAGTATCTAATCCTATATGATGATATCTACATGATAAAAGGAAGCTAATTTAATCTATGGTTGACATGAAACTGATGGATGAAAGCTACAATATGCAGCCATGATTATGATTCTAAAATGCTATGATGCTATTGCTGCAAAGTAAGTTGGAATATTTTCTTTGTTGTATAGGGTTGTATTTATATATTTCCTAGCAGCACATTTGCATAGGGACAACAAAAAGAGGCCTGGATTCAATCTGGAGGATTGAATGGTGAGAGATAAAGAAGTTGGAGAAGATTTTGGGACAGGTGCCTACCCATGAAAACACCAGGCAAGATGATAGGAAGAATTGATGGAAGAGGATTGAGAGATTGATTCAAATTTGTCTCCAATTTGTCTCCATAGTTTCCCGTGAAGATTGAATCAATTAATTTAGACATATAATATCTAATTTGATTTGTGCAACTTTTGAGTTAAAATAGGAAATAGCTATAGAATGCATTTCTATTGAATATTTGGATTTATTCAAATTAGGTAAGAAGATATTTAATTTAATAAAACAAACTATAGAAGTCTATTTATTAATTAAATAAATATGGAGGAAGTGTGATAATTAAATAAAACAAAGTTGGAAATTTATTTATTTAATTTAGATGATGATGTGATTAAGATAATAGAAGAATTTAATAATGATAATTAAATAAATTTGTTTATTTAATTAAGAAGAAATAATGTAATAAAGATAGAAGAAATAAAAGGTGAAACTATATAAATAAATATTTTTATTTATTTAATAATAGAAGAATAAAAGGTTAATTAATCAAATAATTTGTATTTAATTAATTAGATTATCCAGACTATTTTTAGGTGTATACATTTTTCCCCTCTTTGAAGTGATGTATTTACACATTGCTTCAAAGAAAATTTTGTTGTTGCTACTAGTATCAACAAAAAAAAATCAGTATGCCCTGGACATGCCCCAAAAATTGATTTTCAGGTGATTGATGATAATATGTGCCCTTGTGAGATAAATTTATGATTTTTTTGATATTTTTGGATTTTTTGGAGATTTTCAATTTTCTAATGATTTTTCAATGATTTGATGATGATAATTTATCTCCCAATAATGATGAAGAAAGTTTTCCCCTAGATGAATTTGTATTAAGCCTCCTTATGTTTAGTGATTTTTGATCGTGTCAACCTTTGATTTGATAGTGATTGATGATCTTGATAGATTAGAAGATTATTGATCTCATGATAGGTGAGATTCAATGATTGATTGATTGATTGACCTCATGATAGGCGAGGATCAATGATAGATTAATGATTTACCTCATGATAGGTGAGATTAATTGATAGATTGATTGATTGACCTCATGATAGGTGATGATTAATAATTGATTGATTGATTGACCTCAAGATAGGCGAGGTTCAATAGTAGATTGATTGATTGATTGACCTCATGATAGGCAAGGTTCAATGATAGTCACTCATGAGATTTGATGAAAGTCTCACCAAAGCCGATTAGATTGATAGGTTGATTTACTTTTCATTGATTGATAATATTTCTGATTTGTGATATGTTATGATCATGAGAGGATTTTAGAGTTCTTCCCAAAGATGTGGGACATGCTTTTGCATCTCGTGCAAGTTGATATAGATATCATTAGTCGATGTGGAAAATCTATAATGTAGATGCAAAACTAATATTAATGCAATCTAATTTAACCATGTAAATCTACATATGCAAGCGTTGGCATCTTAACAGTACTTTTATTATGCTTTGTATCATCATAGAGCTTTAAAAATGTTGAAAGTGAGTACAAGCATCAATGGTATAATTTAGACCATGATGACCTAAGTACGAACTCCATGATTTTTGATATTACAAGTGAACAAAAGCATCGAGGTATAATTAAACTGAGATGACTTGAGAATTGCTTGTGTAAATAGACAAGAATCAATCATTTTCTTATGTGAATTGGAATGTCATCAGTGATACCTTTTAGAGCACGTCTCACGACAATTCACACAATAATAATGACTAATTCACAGACAACAAACAAAGAAAATACCGTTCTTCTTCTTAGTTTCTCTAGTTCAATACATCATTGAGTTGCTCCAAATAAATGATAACAATGATCAAAGTACATATATCTAGCCTTTGCTTAAAGTATTTCAATCATTATTCAAATTAGATCATCCCTTTGGATTTGGATTTTCTAAGATTTTGGACCGAGCCTAACCTAAAGACCTATCCTAGGGGCCTCAAGGGTTGATCAAAGATTAGCCTTGCCTACATTATGCATGAAGAGACCACGTAATTCAACTGACACAGACTCATGTTTTTTGACTTTTTGAGATTGATGTTTTTTTACTTTGTTTTTGGATTTTCTATGATATGGATGTTTGATGTGTGTCAAATGGTGATTGATGTTCACAGTTGGGTTGCATTTGTCTTCTTGTTGTTTTTCTATTTGATTAAGTTCAAATTTTTATCACCCCTAGCGAGATCAAGATTTTTCCCCCAAGCTAGGGTGAGACATAACCATAGATTTTATTGCACCTTTTTTAGATTTTATGATTTTTTGTATTTTTCAAGATATTTTAAGATGAAATGGGATGATATGCCTAATTGAAGGAAAAATATTCTCCACAATAGGGGTAATGCAACCATGGAAAAATGATAGATCAAAATGAAAGATTTATTGCAAAACATGTCATACTAGCAACATATGTCTTGTCAAAAGATGATAATGGTTGATTGATTAAGATGCAAGGAATGATTGATTCCATAAGATATGATGATGAGAAGTACTTAGGATCACTAATTTCCTCTAAGTACGATAATATTAATGATTTTTTATGATTTATTGACAAAAGATATGAGGATTGGATAATGTTTTGTAGCTAGGCTTAAATATGATTTGCATGATAAGATTCAACGTTGCAAAGGGACATGGTGACATGGATTTTGATAAGAAAGGAGATATGGAATGGAAGAAAGAAAGGATAAAAATAATGAATGGAATGATCAAGATCAACTAGATAAGATAAAGACACAAGGCCCAAGTATTTTGCCCCTATTCCTTATGAAGACAAAGGAAAGGAAGAAAGTATGTATTTAGTAAGAATGATGGAATATGGATAATGTTGTGCACTTTTTGCACACACGCCCCACTAATGGTGGGGACCCTCTTTTTTCGCTTCTTGGCATTTTGGCCCTTCCCTTCTGGGGGTTTTTTCTTGCTTGGGTTTGTGCTCTAATGTCCATTTTTCTGTTTGAAGTGGCATACTTTTGAACTTGATTGAAAATCTAAAGTTTTGGCTTTATCTCGGGTTTTTCACTGTTTTCGAGAAAACCTGCCTAGGCTGGATTCTCCCGGTTTCCTCCTAATGTCCGAAATTGCTATATATTGGATTATTTTTGGGAAAGTTCACACATCCTGAATTTCCCCAAAGTCTATGGCAGTGTCGAATCCCCAAAGTCTTTTGTGGCCATGGCTATCTTGTTGAATGCATTAATGGCATTTGTGCGAGGGTCTTGGGGCTTTCGTATATTGATTCTTTGAGAAGTAATTGATCATTTGAGTTTGTGTATTTGCTATCATGCTTGTGTCCTAAGGTTCTTTGTTTTTTCATGGATATCTAGATTTTCGAGGCCATTTGGAATGTGTGTTTGCATTTCCTGTGCTTGGATTGTGTCCGATTTACATTGAACGGTTATATCTCGACTTCACCAGTTTTGACCTTTGCGCTTCCATGGTATGTAGATGTAACCTTTTCTTTGTTGGTTTCAATGGATTTTCTTTGTTTTCTTAGGGAGTCCTTCATGGTTTCTCGATTCCTCTGGGTGCATGTCATCATTGAGTGTTTTGGGGTTTTCATTTAGTACACCAGTTTGTTTTCATTGATTAAGCGTGTGCGTTTTAGTCTGGTGTTGCTTCGTATTTGGGCATCGACTTGCTGTAGTTTTAAAATTTCCAATTTAGTATATGAGTGAGTTGTATGTGCTTTCGTGGTGGAAATTTAGGGTTCCTAACCTAGGGCATGGCCAATCCTCTTCAAATTTATGTGAAGAGTGTTCTTAGTTCAAGTTTATTCATCAGGGTTCTAGGTTGAGTTGGTTCTAGAGTTATGGCCTAGATCTGGCATAATTTGAGTCGATTTGGTGAAAGTGGCGAGGATGTAGACAGGTTCGGGTTTTCGAGGTCTTCATGGAATTCCGCTTCCCCCTGATTTCCCCAATTTTTCTATCTCCTCTTCTTTTACCACTTTCTACTAGATTCCATTTGGTTTCACCAAAATCTGTTCCATTCGGATTTTCCTGATGTCCATGGTCGGATCGTTTTACCAATTTCAAGCTTTAATTCTATTATATCTAGATTTTGCTAAGATCCGTTCCATCCGGATTTTCCCGAATTGTCCGTGTCTCTTCTTTTTTCCTGGGTTAGTTCTAATTGTTGATATTTTTGCTAAAATCCATCTCTGGCAGATTCTCCTAGGTTTTCTTAAGAAATGCTGAATCTTATGGTTATAAATGATGGATTTATTGGTTGATTATTTGATTGATTTAAGGTGCTTATGCTAAGTATTTTCAATACTTTTTCCTTGTTAAATTGATGATTTGGATGATATTTTGGGATTTTGGTTTGTTTGGTTCACTAGAATTTGCCTGGTCCGGATTTTTGGGAAAATCCTTCCCAGTGCAGAATCCGTGAGGGGAGCAAAATCCCAAACTTTGGGGCAATGACCTTCCACACTTGTTACTTCTTATGGATCTAATTGTGGTTACTTTTATGTGTTTGTAGGTAGGATTAGGAAAGAATGTTGTTCGTCGAGGCAAGGGAAAGGCAACCGATCCAGGTGCAGAGACTTCTTCCATTACAGATGCAGAAAAGGTTAAGTTAGATATAAAGAGTAGAATTCTTGAAAGCAAGTTGACCTCAATTTGGTCAGGAATCACGGATACAAACGTAGGCATGTGGGATTATGAGGAATTCAAGGCTGAGATGTCAGCACTGAATCTTCCTCTATTGTCAGGGAGAATGGTGGAGTCCGGATTGGCTCATGTGGCAAGTTTCCCTTCTATAGTGCAGTGCTACGAGTTGGTGCTTGAGTGTGCCAAAAATTATGATATTGGGACACAAAGAATAATCGGTCCCCAGGGAAGGATAGTTGCTGGTTTTAGTCCTATGGCCATTGTTTCAACCTTTGACATGCCTGATAGGTCCCATGTGTTGGGCTTCGACCTAGAGGTTGCCAAGAAATATTATGAGGAGAACATTGTCAAGTCCCAACAAGTGGTCAACTCTTGGCTAGAGAAGCCTAAATCTCATTTCTCTAAGTTTCCTAAGAAACTATTTAGACTGAAGTTCAAGAGGGAGTATTATAATGCCATCACCCTTCTCAGTAGGTTAGTAGGATTGAAGAGTGTGGGTGTTTTTGAAACCTAGATGTTCAGTGTGATTGCCAAAATGGAATAGGGGATTGATTATCATTGGGTAGGTGTTATCAGTAATATGATCCATCATCAGTTGTGCAATGTCTTGCAGACCAAGACTTTCACTATGACCTCTTATCTAGTGTATTCATTGGCCAGACTTCATCCATACAAGGGATTGAGCACAAGGACTATTTTTGGGCAAGATGCTATCTATGAAGTGTATCCACGGTTGCATCTGACTGGTGGAAGCTATCGAAGGTCAAATGATGCCTTTACAATGTACATCACTAGACTACTCCAAGGTGCAGAGCATGTGAGGATCTCGGATAAGGCAAAGGAGTTGATAAGGAGATATGGAGCTTGGTTTATCTAGTTCCCAACCTTCTCATATATCAGAATAGATGGTTTTCAGAGGGCTCCCTACAAACTCCCTAGGTATCCAACTAATCATGTTATATTGCTAGAAGTTGTTAGGCAAATTTGTGACTTTGATAATGTTGTGAAGGGAGAAATGCACAAAACGGGTTTTGGGAATGATTTCCCTCTAAAGATCAGAATGGGAGAAGTGTGTCCTTCTATTCAGTTTGGCCATGTTGCTGAGGAGGAAATGGGTACTCTTGGTCTTTCCTTCCACACCAAGAGGACAAGATTTAACATCACTGGTGAAGCCCAAAAGAAGGCCAATAGGGAATATGGCCATAAAACACACATTGAGGATTACTGGATTAACCTGGCTGATGGGTTTGAGGTAAGAAAGAAGAGGTTTTCCAAGTTACTAGTGGATTTGGTGAGACTATACAATGTAAAGGCCATCCCTGACTAGATTGAGGAAGATGGAAATGTGATCCAGGGCCATGTCTATGAAGCAGTAAAGGATAGGCCAGTTGGAGAGGTTGACTGGCTGGAGGAGGAAAAGACTGAGTTGGACCAGGTCATGGCCCCCATGATTAAATATACTAAGATGTGGTTGAAACACAAAATGTTAGAGCTAGAAATTGAGGGTGTTCCATGCACCTATGACCAAATGGGAGACTTGGAGTCTCATTCTGCTTCCGAAGGGTCACTTGAGCCAGAAAAAAAGGGCAAAGAAAAAGTAGATTCTCCTTTTAGAATTCAGGTAAGGGAGGTTCAACCTAAGAAGGATGCAGAGGTAAGCAAACAAAGAAAGCTTGTTGCGAAGAAGAGGAGGCATCCATCTAGGAAAGAATTTGAAAAGAGTAAGGAGGTAGAGGAGGAGGTTGAAAGCACTCCACCATTGGTAAAGAAAAGAAGAATCATAAAAATGACATAGAAGATGGAAGAGGTTCCTAGGGTTGACAAGGAAATAGAGCCACTAGTGGTAGAGGTGGAAAGTTCAGGGGAAAAAACACAGGTTTACATGAGAAGGTCAAGGAATCCTTCCCCAAGGGACGCTGCAATAAAGGAGAAGGTTTTAGTTGATATTCCTATCGTTGAACAGGTGAGTATCTCTATTTCTCAGGATGCTGGTAACCCACCAGAGGAACCAAAGAATGATGAGGATCCTAAAGATTTAAATGAGGAATAATTTCAGGAAGGAGACCTATATAGGACAGAGGCAGAAATCAATAAAGTAATACAGTCTCCCCTTGCGGCATATGCGGATTCACCTACAAAGGAGCAAGTGAAGAAATCCCCTCAACAGGAGGAGGTAGTATCTCAGGTCTTATCACCAGCCTGACTTGTGGTGGAAGAGCAGGTACAACAGGAAGAGAACCCAATTGTGGATGTTCTCAAGAGTCTGAGTATCAAAAAGTATGCAATTGTTGATCAACAAGAGCAAGGACAAGACAAGGAAGATACAATGCCTGCTGTGTCAACTATTCTGGATTGGCTTGAGAGGGAATTGAAGAGAAAAATGGTAATAGTGGAGGATGATCCTCCCAATTGGGATGCCCTCATGGCTAATGTAGAGAGGGAAAAGACCAAAAAGAAAGCAAGGATTGTATCCCGAATTGAAAGGGATGAATCAGGTAACCGAGTGGCCCATATTGCTACCCCTGCTCCAAACAAAGATAGGGACAATGTGACTGCCCAGGACTATAATGTGCAAACTATTAATTTGGGGCATGCTACCGTAGAGTAGGTTATTGAAGAATATGAGGGTTTTAGTGCAATAATTATGGGGAGGCTGAAAAAGGCAGTGCAGACAAGGCATGAATTGGAGAGAGAGAATGAAAAATTGAAGAAATACTTGCAAGAGTTGATGAAACCTTTGCAAGCTATTGGCTCCTCCTCTTCTGCTGCAGGATTCCTACCCCAGGAGACCATTTCCGAGTTAGAAAAGATGAAGGGCACCTCACATGCTGCAGTCACTTGGTTACAAGGTGTCCAAACCAAAGGGAATGATTCCATTAAGAGTATTTTGTCTACTGCAAGAGATGCTACTAGGTCAATAACATGGTTGAGGACTATGTTAGCTCATGACAAGGAAGAAACTGATCTCCTACTACAGAAGGTTACAACAATTATGGGATTCGTTGAAGACAAATTGGTGAGATGTGGTATTCTTCCTCTTCGAAGAGTTTCTGAACCTTGGGAGTGGTTTGAAATCCTGCTAATGAGGCAGAAGGCCTTGAAGAGGATTAATAAATAGACAAAAAAAATTGAGGATTCTCTGACTGGTGTGTATGATAGATGTATTTCTTTCTTCGAGGTCATGAATGGAAGGAAGAAGTTTGCTCCAAAACATCTCATTTTGGAGCAACTTAGAGAGTGGTGGAGGGATATTTATTCTCTAGTCAGCGAGGGACCAGTTACTGAACATCAGTTGGATGATGATACAACTTATATTGCAGTCATTGACATCTATCTGACCAGAAAGGCTGATTGGGATGATACATTTAGGCAAGCGAGAGATGACATCAAATCCCTTGAGAGAAAGATTAAGGTTTTGCCTGTGCCACCTATTGCTGAGCTGGATAGGGTCCTATTGGCCATACATGGTGAAGAAGATAAAGCTAAGGACAAGGATGGGGAGAGATAATATAGGGTAACATTGGTATTTGTGCTTCCCATTAGTTCACATGTGTTGGGCCGATATTTTGGTATCTTGGCAATTTTGGATGAAATTGGTGCCATTGGCACATTTCATATGTTTGAATTATTCTTTTGAGGCCGACCTCTTGTAGGTCATGTTTTATGTGTAAAATTATATTTGGGCCGACCTATCTTATGGATTCTCTATAAAAATAGGCATGTTGCCTCATTTGAATATAGATAGGAGATTATAGAGATTAGAGATAGATTTAGAAGGATAAAGATAGAGTCTGATATTAGAGCTAATTAGGGATTATTTGCAAGCAAATATTGTAACAGAAAACCGGAATTGTTGCTACTTTGGATGATTCAATATAAGGAAGATATTGTGTTTGGTATCTATCTTGTGGAGTTCATCTAGCATGGTTCTTGTTCTTCTATCTTTCAAATTGCTTATGAGTTTGTGGTGAAACTGTTTGGTAATATTTAGGGTTTGATGTTTGGAATGTTTGCAACGATCTCTAGTCCATACTTTTTGCAGTTAGCTGATTGTTAGTTGCTTTGCAAAGTTAGCCTGGACTTACATTTGTGCTTAGTTCAATTATAAGGATTTATTCATTTCAATTGCAATAGGATTGTTTGAATGAATGGTTGTGATTTGAAAATCTTAAATACCTTAGAAGATTGCACTATTTCTGTGACATTGCAGATTCATCTGGGTCAAATAGAAAGTAGTTTATGAGAGATCGGTCCATTTTGGACATTTTATCTTTAAGCATTATCAAATCTTAGGGTTAGAAGTAGTCTTATAATTATCTCTTAAAACTTTATCTTTTTTTTTTTTGTTATCTGATTTGCATCAAGATTGAAAGTATCAATACATTGCTAGATTTGATAAATTCAGAGTCTAGTATTTGCTTGTAGTAAGGTCCCATTGTGATTACCAACACTTTCACATTTATCACTAAGTTGTTTCACTGCATTGTCAGGACCTGACATTAGAGACCTTGGGGTTATCTCTTTTCCCATTGAGATTTACCTTTCAAGAGAGATAGGATATCATATTCTGTTTGAGTTGTTGTTGTGCAGAAAAAACCATCAACAGATAAGATGAAAGATATGGTATGGAAGAAATGGATAAAGTGTATAGGATAAGATATATGATGTTGAAGAAGATCCTTAACCTTGTCAAGATAAAAGGTGAAAATGTAAGGAATGAGCGTAGAAAGGATAATGACTATGAATGATAAGATGGACGAAACTTGTCCCTAAGTGTAAAGTGCAAGAGGAATATGGAAGATAGGATATGGATGATAGGGAAATGGAGGAAGGAATTAAGCATCAAGTTTCACAACCAAATATCCCTCTTATAAACCATGGCAATGGGAATTAGATTCCTAAGTATTGGCAGATTAATAATATGATTGAAAAATCTAAGAACTTATGCAAAGGTTTGGATTAAAGGAGAATGATGGGGGGTGAATGTTGGATAATGGATAGGAAGTTGGAAGGGATGTTGATGGATAGATGGAAAGGATGGAAATATCAACATTGACACACACCTTGAAGGGTGGTGGAGTGATGGAGGAAAAATGGATTTACAAGGTGATAGGTTATTAGATGGAAAATTGGAGGAAGCTTTTGGATTAGCAAATTTGGATGCCAATTTAGATTTTATTGCTTCTATGAGACTTTTAGGAATCCACGTGACTTTTGATTTTGATTTTTTCTTTGTGGGCCATTTTAGCCTTTGAGATTTTTATTTTTGATTTATGGACCTTTGTGGTCTTTGATATTTTTAATCTAATAGGCCTTTGTTGCCTTTTAGATTTTTCTTTTGATTTTGGATCAATTTTTATTTTATTTTTGCATGTCTCTTCGAGGAGACATGTTGATCCTTTGATACATGTGGATTTTGATATAGAATCTTTTGATATTTGGTGCCCAGATTTCTTCCAAGAGGAATTGGAGGGGTGGATTGAGATGAATGATATGGAGGTAATATGTATGAGTTAATATGGGTAGAATTTTGAAAGGGCATCAAGGATGTGTGCCTTTGTTGTTCTTGAGAAATAGGATATGGACCTAGGATAGAGGGAAGGTTTGATGGACTAGGATGAAGACCTAGGATAGATGGTATGTTTGGTGGATTAGGATGAGGACCTAAGATAGATGGTAGGTTTCATGAACTAGGAAACTTAGGTGTATAACCAAGGCCATGGTGATATTGGTTTCTTTGAACACAAATGGGTTCTAGGATACCTTGCTCATGAAGGCCTAATCCTTTTCCTTTGTAATTCATACTTTGACATATATATTTACCAATGGGATATGTATTGTTTTTGAAACAAGATGTGAGTCCATTTTGGGGAGGATATGATATGGATGAGAGGATAGGTGTTGGAAGTAAACCAAAATGGATAAAGGTGGAGGATCCCAATTTATAGGTGTGGGGTTCATGGATAGCTTGAATAGGTGTGATAAGCTCTTGACATGGGGATGATGGGGTGTTTTGATCTTGACTTGGAAAAGTATCATGAGGTGTAGGAGAGGAAGTAGCTTGCCCTTTATTAAGTATGAAATCATTATGAAGTATGAACAACATATCTTGATCATGAGAAGGATAAATATCTTCATGGGATAAAAGGGTATCCTTGAATGGAAGCATATCTTGATCTTGATGAGGAAGGGAATCATGAAATTTTGTAGAAAGCATGTCTTGATCATCAGTTGGTAAGACATCATTATATAGGATGGAAGAACTATCATGCTCTTGTGATGTAATAGAATCATGAGGTGGTATGGATTGATTAGATGATGTGGAAAAAGAACCTGGAAGGATACTTGTCTCTTGAGATGGAAGGGAATTATTTTGGATGAAAAGTGAAAGGAGGGGATCATCATAAGATTCTTGAGAAATGGGATCTTGATCAAATATTGGAAGAATTTGTGGAATTTTGATGTCATTGGATGGAGTGGAAATAATATTTTGATCTTGATGTGTAGGGGAGTCTATGCTAGCATGCTTTGGATTGAGAGATCAATATGAATCATTGGATGTTGAAGATATGATAGAAGAGGATGATTGGATGGAATTGTTAATTTGAGTGAAAGAATCTTGAGGTTTATTTTGGCTTATGGTGGATGGATATAAATGCATGCCATGATAGGATTTCTCAATATTATTTATGTTTGAGGATTGAGATTTGGGCTTCTGATTTGATATTTTCAAAAATTTAAAGATATCAAACTTGGATGATGTAGTTGTTGGTAGAGAAGGTGTCATGTTCATATTTTTTTCAGAGGAATAAGAAAAAATTTCTAGAAGAAAATATCTCTCTATGGTTGTTTCCCTTTGCATATCCTAGATTTGTTGCTGAAGGTTTTTCATTTGATGAGCTAAAGCATTCAATTGATCCTCATCTATTTCGGCCATGGTGGATTGAGTTTCAATTTCCTATTCTTTGGATTTTCAGTCTCCATGACCTGATTAAAATGGATATACATACGTTATTGTTTTCAATAAAATTTTGATCTTAGTTTGGTATAGTGTCAAGGATATTAACTCAAGTCAAATAGAATGATAGATTCTATTGATTAGACTAAGTTGATAAGTTTGATTATACGGTTTAGTTTCTTTGATTTAGGATGACTGATCTTGAAACTTAACTTACTAATCAAATGTGTTTGATTGAGACACTTTTGGATGGTAGATCTTGGTTTTATTTGAAAAAATTCAATTATAAAGTCTAGTTTATGCAAGTTTAAGACTTTGTTTTGATTTAGGAAAGTTTATGTTTTGATAAAAATCCAAATTTTGATGTCAACTATCTAACAGGGGTTTCCAATAGCTTTATGTTTTCTTGTGTTTTTCAGGATGATCTTATTTGATTTATTGTTTTGAAAACACAACAAGCATTTGTAAAACAGTTGTTTTTAAATCTAGAAACAACAAGTGTATGTTTAAGAATCAAACATGATCCTTCTTGATTTCCATTGTTTTTTTTGACAAAGAATACACTTCAAGAAGACTCACTCTTAAGGTCAAAAAGGTCATTGTTATACTCAACAACCCACATCTTAAAATTGCATTGAATTAGACAATCGTGTCACCCCCTAGAGGGTGCCCATGTTTTTTTCATTTCCAGATGTGTACTCAAGGTTAGATTTCACGATCCTTTGAGCAAATGGTCCTTGGCAATTAGATGGTGAGTGTCTTGGGGGAAGATTCTTCCCTCCCCTTGCACTATGAGTATTACAATGTTTGTTTACTGATACGACTAGATTCTACACTATGGTTTGTAGGTAAGGTTTTCGTTTGTAGCGGAAAATGATAAACTCCCAAAGGAGACCTCCCAATATTTAGAACAAATATTTTGGGATGGTTATCTTGCACACTTCCATCAAGTTGGACTTTCATCAACAACACATTTTTGATTATAGTGGGTTGGAATCCTTGGCTTTAGGCTTTCCCACTTAGGTCATTCCCGTAGGGTGAGTACTTTTTCCCACTACGACAAACCTTCTAAAGGATTTAATAAAGCGTGAATTGCATGAAATCAAAGGATGATCCTGACATTTTGATCACCTAGTTAAGGGGAGAGCATAGGCCTATCACCATACAAGCACAATAATCAATATTCAACTTTTAAACCCAAAAGACAAATTTGCTATTCTATGTGAAGATTTTGCTTCACAAAATTCATGGTTTCAATTTTAATTGATATAGAAAAATTTGTGATGTCTATCCTAGGATTGATAAATTTTAAACCAAATGGCTACCCTAGGATTGATATATTTTAAACCAAGTGAATATCCTAGGATTGGTTCATTTTAATCCAAAATCCAAAAACTAGTGAGTTTCTAATGTTCTTTTTAACCAACTTTGATAAAGCTTGTGTATTTAGTTAATTTTAAGCCCAAAGTAATGCAAGTTGGTCCTAAAGCATGAATGAAAAATAACATATGATGGGTTATTTTCCCATGAGTGTTTGAAAACACTATTACAATGGATATCAAATGTTTTTTTTGCACTTCAATGCTCCATGTTCCTCTTAAAACCTGCAATAAATTCTCAAAATGTTAAATGAGATCAAGAAATAAGAAGATATAAGGGTTAGATGAATGATTAAGCATAAAAACCCTAAAATTAGACCAAGTTACAATGTGATGACTTTAGATGTAAAATTGAAAATTTTAACTCTACAAAGAGTGAGAAATACCTACACCATTGCATAGATTATGAAATTTTACCCCATTTAAAAAACCAAAGTTTTAAAAAAGACCTCTGTATGACCAAGATATGGCCATTTTATGATTGATTGTCAAAGTGCTAAAACAAAATGCATAAGTGCTATTTTGCAGAAGCGTTATTTTGTAGAAGCGCTAAAACAGACCTCAGAAGCACTAAAACAGAGTTTGTAAGTGCTACTTTGGATATAGAAGCGCTAAAACAGACCTCAGAAGCAGTAAACCAAAGTGTGTAAGCACTACTTTGGATACAAAAGTGCTAAAATAGACTTCAGAAGCGCTAAAACAAAGTGTGTAAGGGCTACTTTGGATACAAAAGTGCTAAAACAGACCTCAAAAGTGCTAAAATAGAGTGTGTAAGGGTTGCATAGGATACAAAAGTGCTAAAATAGACCTCAGAAGCACTATAGTTTTCGTCAGAAGCGTTGAAAAATCTCTCGATCATGCTAAAATGAACACGCTAGAATCATGTACGACACTTTTCAGATTTTTTTTGGGAAATATGGGGTTAGAGGCCCCATGGTGGGTGCCAAATTGTAAGTGTGAAATAAGTAATAATGTAAATAACACTTCTTAATGAAACATTATATCAAATATTCTATAATTAATCTAATTTAAAACAAGAAACTTGGAAGTGTCTCATTGTCTCCTATCTCCAAAGATTTATCAATTCAAGAAGCTCTCATATTTAATAAGACACTATGACTGTTAAAATGACAATTTAAAGAATGAAATGATGTTGATACAATGATCTAATCCTGTATCATGATATCTAAATGATAGAAGGAAGCCAATTTAATCTATGCTTGACATGAAATTGATGGATGAAATCTATAGTATGCAGCCATGATTATGATTCTAAAATGCTATGATGCTATGATTTCTTGATGCTATTGCTGCAGAGTAAGTTTTCATAAAGTTGGGATCTTTTCTTTGTTGTACAAGGTTGTATTTATAGATTTCTCGACAACACATTTGCACAGGGGTAACAAACATAGGCCTGAATTCAATCTAGAGGATTGAATGGTGAGAGATGAAGAAGTTGGAGAAGATTTTGGGACTAGTTCCTACCCATGAAAACACCAGGCAAGATGATAGGAAGAATTGATGGAAGAGGATTGAGAGATTGATTCAAATTTGTCTCAAATTTGTCTCCATAGTTTCCCATGAATATTGAATCAATTAATTTAGACATAAATTAGACATATAATATCTAATTTGATTTGTGCAACTTTTGAGTGAAAATAGGAAATAGTTGTAGAATGCTTTTCCATTGAATATTTGGATTTACTCAATTTAGGTAAGAGAATATTTAATTTAATAAAACAAACTATAGAAGTCTATTTATTAATTAAATAAATATGGAGGAAGTGTGATAATTAAATAAAACAAAGTTGAAAATTTATTTATTTAATTGAGATGATGTGATTAAGATAATAGAAGAATTTAATAATGATAATTAAATAAATTTGTTTATTTAATTAAGAAGAAATAATGTAATAAAGATGGAAGAAAGAAAAGGTGAAACTATATAAATAAATATTTCTATTTATTTAATAATTGAAGAATAAAAGGTTAATTAATCAAATAATTTGTATTTAATTAATTAGATTGTCCAGACCATTTTTAGGTGTATATAGTTCTTTCTCTTCTATTTTAGGCATTAAAGAAAATTATTGTGTTTGTTCAATAAGTTAAAGAAGATGCTGATTTACCCCTCCCTCTTAGTATCTTGAATATTCAACAATTGGTATTAGAGCTTTGGTTCCTCTAGAGAAGTCTAATAGCTTGGGGAAGATCCTACAAATTGAACAAATGGATAAAGAAGAATTCCAAACTGCCCTTGAAGATCTTGACAAGGCTGAAATTGAAAATAGAGATTTGAAAGAAAATCTTGATGAAGCAAATGAATGCATCTAGAAATTAAAAGAGAAATTCAAGAAATTCAAAGAAAGACATAGAGAAGTGAGTGAGCAACTGAAACAAATAAATAAAGAGAATATCAGACAAGATGAAAGTGGATGAAAAGATGAGAGTTGAGGAGTGTCTAAAACCAGTGATACAAATAAAGTCTAATGTTTTCTCAAGGCTTGAACATAAAGTGATGAATCTAAAAGAAGAACTAGAGAAAGCTAAACTCTATGAAGAATATTTTAATACAAGCTTCACCAAGCTTGATGAATTAATATTTGGACATAAACCTTATAAAGAAAAAGGTGGGATAGGTAATGAAGCTAGTGAAAAGATGCAAAACTCAAATATAGTAAATAATTAGAAGTCTCGAGATGAAGGGAATCAGAAAAGAAATCCAGGAAGGAAACCACCTATTAGACAACCAAATGTACAAAGGTACCCATCATTCAATGATGTTTTTTTTTCATGTAATAAATTTGGTCATAAGGAAATTGAGTGTAGGGGTAGGATGAATCAGGTTTTGGGTCCCTTCTCTAGACAATGTTATACATGCAAGAAGATCAGACATAAAGCTACTAAATATAGATCTCAGGTAAGAAGGATTAGTCAGGTGATGATGAATAGATTCAATAGAGGAAGGATAAATCAATATTTTATGGCTATTGATATAATTGTAACATGTTTGGGCATAAAGAAAATCAATGCAGAACAAGGATTGATGGAAACCAAACAAGACAGAGAAATGTTGTCTGCTACAATTGCAAAAACCGGGTACATATTTCAAAAGTGTGTAGAAGTAAAAAGGTAAAGCAATCTGCTTCGGTGAAAGATGATGAACTGGTGAAAAAGATTGAAAAAGAAGAGGTTAAGTAGGAAATGAGAAAGACATGAAAGAAGAAAGATGAATCAGAGTCTACTTATGTGTTTGTACCCTCATCTGGTGTAGATGATTCCTCTGAGAATTAGACCTAGCATGGTCTCAGGGGGAGATATATTAAAAAATCACTTAAACCACTTGGAAATATGATGTGTCAGATGATGAAACTTATATATGTTGTAAGTAATGTTTGGACAAAGGTGATGCAAAATAAACCAAGAGAAAAAGAGTAAGAATTTTCTTTTCTGGAGTGAATTAGGGTTTCTTAGTTCAGTAGAAGAAAATTTTTGTCACCTTTTTGCAATTAATGTGATTTAGGGAAAAATTATGGTGTATAAAGAAAAAATTTCAAACCATTTTGATCATCTAAAGCATTTGAAGAACTTGAAGAGGGACTTGGAACTATCTTGGAGAAATTATGAAGCGATTTGGAGCATCTTCGAGAGATCTTTGTGGACATTTGAAAGTAAGCGACAAAAGTTTCTCTCTCGCAGTCTCAGAGGAAGGTAAAAGATGATTTTTTTTTAAAATTCGAAGAAGTTAAGTGCTATAATGGAATTATCTAACAGAGGATTGAGTGTAAATATTCCACTAAGGTTAAAAGGATTCGAGCTAGATGAATTCGATCATCTCAAGATAAAGAAAATGGAATTAGGGTTAGAATCAAGCGACTTACAAAATATTAAAACCCTAGGTTTGGATTTGTGGGGAGAATTCCATTAGATTACTCACAAAGAATTCATATTGTTCCTTTTGAGTAAATTCAAGGATGGTAGCATTGTTTTTGATAAATCTTATATCATTACGAAGGAAGTGATCGAGGTTGTCATCGGGTTATGCAGCATTGGAGATCTTCCCAGAAAGAAGACCATAAAATATAAGGAAGTAGAGGAGCTGATGGGATTTGAAAAATATCCTTGAGCATTATTGATTGATACTATTGTCAATTCCTTGGTTAGGTATGTTGTGTATGGTATTTCCTATAAAATTTATTTTAGAAATCAATATGGCTCTACTTGGGCTATTGTTGTGTATCTGGTGCATAAGATGGTAAAAGAGAATAAGTAGTTTGATTTGTGTGGATTAATTCTTGAAACTATCATCAAAAATATATGAATATCATTGGTAGAAGGATACCCTTTCCATTTTGGGTCCTTACTTACATGTCTAGTACTCTATTTTCTGAACTCGTTACTAGGAAAGGAAGATGTTAAGTTGGAATCTGGGATTCTCATTGCAAGACAAATATACAGATATTTGGAAGGCTTGGAAGATAAAGTAAGTGTGTGTACAAATTTTTTCTTATATTTACAAAAAGATATGTGCTCTGAATTGGTTATGTCTAGTCAATTTGAGGAAGGTTCTTCCTCCAGAACAAACAAATTGGAAGTCGTCGTTAGTGATTTGCCTCCAGAATTGAAGAAAAGAAAAGTTGTCACTGAAGACATCATTGTTATTCTAGAAGAAAAGGAAGAAGAAGAAGAATCTCTATTTGGATATGAATCCTCTAATCTAGATGAAATTCGGTCTATGTTAGTTAAAGGGAAGATGAAGAAAATTGGTGAGTTTTGGAATACAACCTCTCGAGTTGATAGACTCAATATGATGATGCTCTAGTTGAGTTTCTACTTCACAAAGGTATTGATGTATCATTTGTTTCTTATTCCTTGCCAAAAAATTTAGTTGAAGTAGTTGAATAAAGAATTTTTCTTGAAGTTTTAGAAGGACACAAGTTTTAAGCCTTGGTTGAAAAGAGGTGTACTAAAGATAAGCAGAGTTTATCTAAAATTATCATGGAGACAAAGATATGCATCAAAGAAATACCGAATATCTACAAATATTACCTCTGTTGGCCTACTGTGGTTGACAATTTCAGAAGTAGGATTGAAGCAATTGAATATGAGGTAAACAACATTGGAAATAAATTCTATATATTTGAAGACAAAGAAGGGAAACAAAGACTGAGAGTTGGTGAATTACAAGCTAAGCTAATCATTGTACAAAGACAAAGAGATTATGTGGTGAAAATTTTCTGGCTCCTTAAAGAGATTTTTGAGGTCCGGTTAGACCATATTTCTGGAATACTTACTGATGCAGAAGATTGTGAAAGACAATGCTCATCTACAAATTGGTCATGTTATTTCACATTGTTGGATCTATTGGAAAGAATATGCAAGAGAATAGATTCTACGGTACTTGAATGGAAGAAATTATATCCAGTTATCAAAGAAAGGTACACGAAGGTATTTCATGTGAAAAGTATCATTCTTACTTGAAGGAACTTTGAAAGGTTGAATGTTTGAAATTTTTGAATTTTTAAAATTTTGAATGACTGAAAAACTCTGGAATTTCTTTGGAAGAATTGGAATCTTTTGCAATTTTGAATGTCACCATGTTTACATTTTTTTTGGCACCCTTTGCTATTGATGTCAAAAGGGGGAGAGATTTGGAAAATTTGGGGAGAGATTTGGAGAGATTGGAGGATAGTTTTGAATTGAATTTTTGCACATGTTGCCATCAATGCCAAAGGGGGAGATTGTTGGAAGTATGGAGAAGATCAGTCTGTATGTTTTCATTGATGTCACCATGTTGGTTATGGTATCAGATTGGTCTGGTACCCTGAATCGGTGTGTAGAATAGGTTTACACCCTTTAGTGTTTGATCTGGTATTTTGGTCTGCATATTCTCTCTGGTAATCATTATGGTTTAAGGTTTTGATAAAAGGATTATGATCACTAGAATCATGTATGCATGTATTCTCATATGTTCATATGATTAGATGATGATTTGGCATCAGTTTTGGTGATTGCATTTCATTATTAGGTTAATCATGGATGACCTAATAATCAATTAATAGCTCAACATGTATTGTGATTAGATGTGCAACCTAGATTTGGTCCTAGCCGACATAATATTGCATGACACATGGTTTAATTAATTTTGGAGAAGCTTTGTGTGAAGCTGAAAATTATCTTTTTGTAAATATGTATTGTATCCAATTAGGCCGACCTAATTGATGTGTGCAGATATATCAGATATATACAAGACAATTTGAAGATGAATAGTGTGTGTGAGTGCAAGTATATATGTGTTGATAAGCTATGTGCGCAAATAGAAGGGTGAAGAATAGTCTACTTTCATACGAGAAAACACTCAGAACATCAAAGGAACTGAGTCTGCACTTGTGGTGTAATTCCTTCAGTTCATATTTTGACTATAAGCCATTTTGTTTCTATATTTTTTGTAGACAATGAGCCTCCATGTTTGGATAGTGAGTCCTTGTAAGCAGTGATATTTTGTATCTGGTAAAGAGCCTCTTTTGTAACCAGTATTGAAATAACTATATATATTGTGAGCTAATCCCCACCTTGGTTTTTCTCTCATTGGGTTTTCCACATAAAAATATGGTGTTCTTATGGTGTGTGATTTCATGCTTTAGTCTTGCTCTCCTTTGTTTTATGCATTAAAGAAAATGATGGTGTTTGTTCAATAAGTTAAAGAAGATACTGATTCACCTCGTTCTCAATATCTTAAATATTCAATAGTTATAACTATAATAAATTTGGTCATATAAACAAAAAATTTAGAACAATATTTGTAAGACTAAATGTGAAGAATGAGAAAAGGAAAGACCTACCTCTTAAGAAAAAAACACAAAATCCAAAATCATGGAGGAAAAAGTAAAAATGTCAAAAAAGAAATCTAAGAAGGTATGGAAAGAAAAAGGTTAAAGCTCCACACAATAAATTATTTCTCAAACAACACTACATGTTAAGAACACAAATCTATGGGTGATAGATAGTGGCTAATCCAAGCATATGACTAGAGATAAGAGAAATTTCATCAAAATCAAGAAATGAAATGGAGGATCACTGATTTTGAGTGACAATACAGTAGTCTTGATATGTGGGAATGACATACTAAGATTAGATGGTAAAAATCCCACTAAAGATGTCTAATTTGTGGAAGGATTAAAGTACAATCGGCTGAGTGTAAGCCATATGTGTGAAAATGGGTATAAGGTCACATTTGATTCAAAAGGATGTAAGATAAGAAAGAATGGAAATACATTTGCACAAGGATTGAGAAATGATAACAATCTTTATAATCTTTGTGAGGTAAAAGGCTAGACTTGTCTAATAGGACAAGTTGATGAAAGCTAGTTATGGAATAGAAGAATGGGGTATATAGATTTTGATAATTTGGTGAAATTAAGTTCAAGAGGTTTGGTAAGATATATTCCTAAAATAACCAAGCCTACAAATATCATATGGAAGGAATATCAACAAGGAAAACAAATCAAGGCTATTTTTCCAAATAAAGAATATTCACCTACAAAGCCTTTACAATTGGTCCATACTGATTTATGTGGACCTACAAGGTCAAGAGGATTGAAAGGAGAAAGATACTTCATGTTACTAATGGATGATTATACCAAAATGACATGAGTAACCTTTCTAAAAGAAAATAACCAAGCATTTGAAAGATTTATAATATTCAGGAAAATGGTGGAGACAAGAAGGATCAAATTTTTGAGGTGAAATAAAGGAGGAGAGTTCACTTCAAGTGAATTCATTGAGTATTGTGAGGAACATGGAATTAAAAGACAATACTCTACACCAAGAACTCCACAACAAAATGGAGTTGTAGAAAGAAAGAACATAGTACTGAAGGACATGGCCAAAAAAATGCTAAATGAGGCCAAATTAGTAGATATGTTTTGGAGGGAGGAAATTCATACTGTAGTTTATATTTTGGATAGAGTTCAAATAAGAGCTCATAGTGACAACACACCCTATGAACTATGGTATGATAGACCAACCTTTGTTAAACATTTTAAGATATTTGGTAGCAAGTATTGTATTAAAAGAGAAGATCAAAACATGGGAAGTTTTGAGTCAAGGAGTGATGAAGGAATATTTTTAGGGTATTCCACCTAGATTAAGGCCTACAAATTTTATAACCAAAGGCTGAACAAGATTGTGAAAAGCATCAATGTTAAGATTGATGGGAGAATAATGCATATCAAGTCTGACAAGAATGATTTTTACTATGAATTAGATTATGAGGATAATGTTTCAAATAATAAAGAATTATCTGAAGAAGAGATTGAGAACTTACCTAAAAACTATGTAAAAAAAGATCATCCTATAGATCAAATAATTGGTGAAAAAAATAAAGGTGTTCAGACTATGAGAAGACTTGCAAAGAATAAGGAACAAGTAAACTTTTCTCTCCTATCTCAGATTGAACCAAAGAATTTTATTGAAGCCAAAAAGGATGAGAGATAGATGAAGGCCATGGATGAAGAGCTAAATAAGATTGAAAATAACAAGACATGGAATTTGTTTTTTATACCCCCAAGAAAAAATGTGATTGACACTAAATAGGTGTTTAGAAATAAGATCAATGAGGATGGAATTGTAGTTAGGAATAAGACAAGATTGGTGATGGGAAAGGTCATTGGTGTCACTTATTGCATCATTTAATCTTTCAATTATCAAATTGGGTGTGTCTTAGAGCTATATGCGATAAGGATGTCTCCATGGATTGTGGTTTTTCACTCTAAACAATGACTTTTAATTTTGGTCTAACTCCTTTAGGAGCTCTCAGGAGTGGAACTCAACAAGTAATTTCTAAAGACTAACCTTATATTATCCCTTAAATAACACTCATTCAGACTCTAGTAACTTATCTCAGACTCGATTTGACTTAGTTGTAATTAATTCATGGGAAAAATAAAATATAACTAAATTCACTCTTAATCTAAAATTCAGAATTTAAATTTACTTGAAAAGAAAGTCTATTTTATACTTGCAAGAAAATAAATATTAATCTAGAAAAAAACAATGCTAAATTTCAAGAATGAATTCCAAATAAGCTTTGATTTAATCTTCCCATCAATCATCATTATTACTTCCACTAAAACCACCATGCATTTGAAAATAGTTATTAAGTATAATTCCTATAAATAACATTTAAATCTACAGTAAACACATGAATGTTAATTTATAGTGAAGCGTAATGAACTATCTTAAAAACACAATGAACTAATATAGAAAGTATGAGTGAATACAATTACTAACAATGATTAAACAAAAATCAAGATTCTTAACTTTTCACTTGATACAAATTGAACAAAAGTTAACTGAATCAAAAGAACACAACACAAGGTCACCTCTTTTGGTTGAGTGCACCCTGCTCTTCCTCTAGTGGGACCTTTAACAATGAGATTCAAATTAACTCCTTATTTACATTCAAATTGGCCCAAGTATGGAAATGGAACAAAAGTGCATAGTAAAGTCATTAAAATATCAAATAAAAAATTATCTAACTCTAGACTAGCTCTAAGGATGGATATTTATAGGAATATAGCTTATTTTAATTCAAAATAATGGTGCTACCCACCAATATACAAAGCAACAAACTAAAACTAAAAAAAAACTTAAAAAATTAGACAGAATTTTGCTACATAATAGTTGGAACAAGAAGTTTCCAAACTGACTAGAGAAGTCGATTCAAAATTATGATGAATCAGTATCTAGCTGGAGTGATCGAGAGCATGATTGATTCCACATTGTTAAATAGAGAATTTAAAAAATCTACCTCATGAAGTAAGAATTTAATCACCTGAATGAAATATTAAAAAATAGGATGCTAATGTGAAAACAAAGATTTCAAATTGACTAGTTGATTCCTTCATTAACATCATTAAAAGTGACACATTCAATGCAAAATATTATTTCTAATATATCCCCTAATTAGTTAAATATAAGGTAAAACAAGAAAACATATAAATATATATTCTACCACAAGGATTGTTAATTAACAGTATAATAAAGTCTTTGTGAACATAAATGATCATTTAAAGTATCATTTTGAATTCTCATCACTCTCCCCCTCTTGTTGTCAACCATGTCCTCATGGTTGAGGATCTGGAAAATTTCTATTTCTGCTCACAATATAGGTAACCATGTCAACCAAATCAACATCTTGTAACATATATTCTAAAAAGGTCCTAGGATGAGCATATCCATCTAGTGTTTCAATTTATTCTACAAAATCTCTCAAAATTTACCATATAAATTATGGTGGTGCATCTAATGTAGGTGTAGGAATTATGATCAAGGGTAGTCTGAATCTTATTCCAATCCAATTGGCTTGTTGCTCTTCTATGAAATCTATCAAAGCTCTCACTCTAGTGAGACTCTAGGTAATATCTCATGGAGATATGGGTTCTCTTCTTCTCAATGGCACTAGGATGTTGTGAAAGCTATCTCGAGATACAACCAAAGCTCTGTATGGAAGGTGATCTTGAATATCTTTGAAAGCATGAATGATTTTGAATAGATCCCACCTATAAACTGGTGCTACATTATGTGATAGTGTAAAATATCTGAATCTAGCTCTAAAATTCATATACTAGGGGATTTCATCTCTCATAGAGGTACCCAATTTCATCTCTGCATCTATGTACTGAGCTTCCCAATCTTCCCATTCAACTTGATTCTATAGTAATGATATAAAATAACTAATTTGAAATTCTCCTATAAAAATATTTAGAAAGGATTGAGGAAACTAACCAAGAAGAAAACCATGTTGAAAATATTCACATATCTAATTCTAAACAACTGGATGACTACTGTAAAAGTCTTCAAGAAAATCATTGTCATTATCATAATCATGATGTTCAAATTTAGTTTCTAGTTTTGATTGTGTAAAATTTTTTATATCAACATTTCGGATCACACTCCGTGATCCATCATCAGGATGAAAGAGAGCCAAGAGAGAGAAATGAATTGTTGTAGACCAACACTAGATAAAAAGAAAGGAGAGGGAGGAAATGCACAAGGTTCAAAGAAAATAATAAACAATATAAATACATGTACAACAGTAAATATAAATATAAAACAAAATATATAAATATAAAACATAATCAATCATAATAAATGGAAAGGAGAAAACAAAATTCAAAGAGATCTATTTCAAGGAGTAGCCTATAACTATATCAAAATATATAGAAATAAAAGACATGTGAATTATATATATATATATATATATATATATAAAGAACAAGGTTCGAGGAAACTAATAAAATAATAAATATAAATAAGGAACTGAAAGATAATATAAATATATAAAGTTTAGCCAAAGACTATTTAGATTTATTGGTAAAAAAAAAAAAGAAAAGAAAGAATACTATATATATACATAATTCATAGAATTATGTATGTATATAAAAAACAAAAATGAATTATATCAACGTATAATCGCATAAAACAATAAAATAAGATAAAATAAATATAAAAAGAATAAATAAAATTGAGTTATGACACAACCTAAAACCAAAATAATTTAAATGAAATATGAGAACAAGATAGCATAGGATAATCTAAATCAATGAAAATAAACAGAAGCCAAAGGCTTATAAAGGAAAGAAAAATATTATAAAAAATCTAAAGAAAACTAATGAAAACTTAGAAATGAAAGGAAATTGTAAAAACTTAAAATGTGAATGACTTAAATAAGGAATTGAAAGATAATATAAAGAACAAGATAAACAAAAAAATTAAAATTAAAAATTAAAAATTAAAATAAAAAGAGACAAAAAACAACAAAGATTTTTAAACCTAAAAACCAAAATAAGACATTCAAGAAAACAAAACCAATAAAAATAAAAACAAAAATATTTAAATTTTATAAACTTTTATATGTAGAAAGACATATATATATATATATCAAAGAGCAACAAAATTCGAAATGCAGACAACATTCAAGAAAATGCATATATAAAATACAAAGAATTCTATGTTTATATATAACGAAATATATAACTAAAAATTATACAACAAAATATCCGACAAAATAAATATAAATAACAACAAATATCTACAATCCTAGAAGACACGGGGCCCAAGGGAGGATCAGGGAGAGGATTGAGGCTTATTTCTGAGTTTTGACAACAAAGGGTTCCAAGAACGACTCAGGATGCAACCATCATCATGATTGAGATTATTGGGATGATTACTAATTTCTATGGCTTCTTTTAGTTTCCTCTTGAAAAAATTATCTTCTTTGTATAAGACTTGAAACTTTTCCAAGCAAATGTGGTGTTTGGTAGAAGAAGAGTGCTTGGCAAGGGCTGATTTAAGGACACACTCATGTTTGATGTCGGCGCTATGCTCTTTGATTCTTGTATTGAAGGCATGACCCATTTCACCTATATATGGTGTGCCACAGGAGCAGACAAGCTTGTAAACTCCTGAATGATGAAGGATGTCATTAGAGTCCTTGAGAGAGGGTACACGGTTTTTCACAATTGAAAAGGGCTTGAAGGCACACCGAAGACCTTTCCTATGAAGGATCTTGGAAATTTTGTGGGAGATGCCTTCGATTTAGGGAAGAGAAGCAGAAGGGGGAATAATTGGTTTGGAGGATTTGGAGATAGAATAGAATTTAGCCTTGGTTTGGTTGAGAGCTTTGGATATTTGTTTGCTTGTAAACCCATTCAAGCTAAAGATTTTACGAAGGTGAGCCAACTCTTGGTTTAAGTTGTCTTCATCACAAATTCGAAAAGCTCTCATGGAAAAGTTTTTGAGGACCCCAATTTTTTGGATAGGGTGGTGATGAGAAGAAGGGTGAAGGTAGAGATCGGTGTGGGTAGCTTTACGAAAGACCCAACGACTAAGGGAGCCATCAAATTTTTTGATGAGTAAGATATTGAGGAAAGGGAGCTGGCCTTCAGTTTCAATCTCCTTGGTGAAGGAGATGCAATGGACTAAGCTATTGAGATGAGCATGGAATTCTTCTAATTTTTCCAAACCATGAGGCCAACAAACGTTAGTGTCATCCACATAATGTTTCCACCATTTTGGCTTGAAAGGGAAAGAAAAAAGAACCATTTCTTCAAAATTCTCCATGTAAAGGTTGGCAATGATAGGGGAGAGAGGGGAACCCATAGCCACTCCATCTACTTGCTCATAAAAAGTGCCTTGGAATGAGAAAAAAGTGGGTCGTAAGAAAAATTCCACCAGGGAGGCAATCTCATCATTTGATTTGCGTCTAACAATCTCTATCGATTCAAGGATGGGCACCTTGGTGAAGAGAGAGACAACGTCAAAGCTCACAAGGATGTCATTACTCTCTAATTTGACATCTTTGATAAATTGAACAAATTGAGTGGAATCCTTAATAAAGGAATGAGACTTTCCCACATGAACAAAGATTAATTTGGCAAGGAAGGAGGCTAACAAGTACGTTGGGGTGCGTATGGTGTCCACCCTTGACTAACTCAGTTATCATAATCAGTTTTCCTCTTCAAAACTAGTTCTCCTTCAATGAGAATAACTAATAACTCACTTATAATCTTGTAACTAAATTCTATCACTTCCCCTCTAACTCTTGTGACATTAACATGAAAATTTCTCACAAATTCTTCAACCAATTCAAGATCAAAACCCACATACATCTGAATAAAATCAAGCCATCTAGATTCTCTAAGTAATATTTCTATCTCAGAGTCCAAAATAAAATTTTGCAGGCTCTGCATTTCTCTTATTTCCCATTTTTACTTCTACAACTCTAAAAATAAAATGAAAGCCACAAATTGTTTGAAAAAAATACAAAATGAGTGTTTCTTCGCTCAGACACAAAAACTTTTCAAAGATGGCACATCATGTCAAATCGTCAGGTATTAATTTATCTTTTTTCCCTCTAGATGATTCACACACAACAACCTTGTACTTAGCATTATAATTTGCAAGGTTTGTCTTAATATTACTTGCAATTATTGTGGAAGCCACTTGAATGTCACATCCTTATATCTCCACCAACTTTTAAAATAATTAGTATAGATTTATTACAGTATTAATAACTATTTGGCAGAGATTTCTATACTTAAAAAATTTACTCAACTTCACATTATAACAACTAAGTTAGAAAATAATACTTACAATAAATGCATACTTTTTTTTATTGAATGCAGATGTCAACTATAGCATACAAATTAACTCAGTTGGAAAAGATGTCAATAAGAAAATTAGAGAGAGCTCAAAATTAATAAGAAGTTTTAATTGTTGGGAACCTTTGAGAACATTAGGAGTCGTTAGGGGCCATCAAGAGCAAACTGAAGTTGATCCAGGAAGACCACCATTTCTGGTTTTCAGCCATTCCTTCTCTTTCTCTCTTTTTTTTGGGAGATATCAATTCATCTCCTTTATTCATGCCTTTCTCCAAAAGATTATTTAGAAGTACATTTTCCTATGTAATAAATATCCTCCACCAAAAAATGTTCAATTCTATGTTATAAATCTAATAAAAAATCTTCTTTTGATACTAGTTTGTGATATATCTTTAGATGATGACCATTAACCAACATAATCCTTCTTTCTCCATCTATTGGTACTATTTGAACAACCCCATTTTCAAAAACTTGATTAATTTCATAAGGTATCAACCATCGTGTAATGAATTTCCCTTAAAACTCTTGGAATCTAGAATCAAATAGTAGTGCCCAATCTCCTTTCTTGAATTATCTGATCACAATGTTCTTATCATGCCATTCTTTCCTCTACTTTTAGATTATTTTTGTGTGTTGAAGAGCTTCCATTCTCATTTTATCCAATCGGTTTAGCTATAGAATCTTATTTTTCTTTGCCTCAAACAAATCAATACCAACATCCAATGTTTTTTTAATGTCTACAACTCAAACTCAATAAGCATGAATAGAGTTTTGACATACACTAGCTCATATGGAGAGAATCTTGTGGTAATTTTCTAGGTAGTATTGTAAGCCCAACCTGTTTCATCTAACCTTTCTAAATGGTCTATTTTTCTCAATGAAACAATCTTTGTCAAGATATTTTCTAATTTTTGGTTAGTAACTTCTCCTTGCCCATTCACTTGAAGATGATATGGTGTGGATTTCTTGTGTGTCATCTGGTATCTTTGTATAAAATATTCCATCATAGCAGACAAAAACTATGGTCCTTGGTCTAACACTATCTCCCTTGGTGCACCAAATCTCTAAAGAATATGTTTATACATAAAATCAACTACTTTATCTTCTCTTTCTATTGGCAAAGATTTCACTTCACCCTACTTTGTGAAATAGTCTATGCAAACTAGAATATAATGCTATCCTCTAGAAGGTGGATCAACAAGTCCCATGAAATCAATTCCCCATTTCTTAAAGGTTCCAAAGCTATCTACAGTTGCAATGAAATATCCATTGTTGGTGTAGGTCTTCTCATCTGCTGGCATTCATCACAATGCTTAACAAAGAATGAAACATCCTTTGTTATAGATGGAAACAAATAACTAGCTCCTAGGATCTTATTGTATACACTTGAAATTGGTCAGGAGCATCTGATTAATTAAATACAAATTATTTGATTAATTATCCTAATTTCCTCTAATATTAAATAAATAGAAACATT
>CM021101.1:801107420-801129271 GCA_007115665.2 Sequoiadendron giganteum
TGTGTTTGTTGTTCCATGGGTATTTGGGGAATGATGTTAGTTTTGAGCTCTATTATATCATTTTAGAAAAGATGTATACTAACCCTAGATTTGTGGATCCCTTCCATGTTCATCTTATTTCTTTTCTATGTATAGCATTTGGGTTCAACCCCTTTTCATGAGGTAGCTTTATTTGGAAACATATCATTAGAATATGGATTTCAAAGTAGGATCTCATGTCCTTTATCATATTTTTTTACTTTAAATTAATTTCTCACAACATGGTGTTTTGTAATTTCTTTAAAGTGGGGCCATATACTAGCATTTTTGCTTCACTTCATTCACATGTGTTGGACTTAGTGGTGCATTGACATTGGAACTTTTTCTTCACTTTGTTCACATATGTTGGACTTGGTGGTATGTTGACATTGGAATTTTTTTCTTCACTATGTTCATGAGTGTTGAGCTTAGTGTAGCATTGTCATTGAATCTTGACCATTTTTTAGCACCTTATTAGGGTTATCAAGGGGTATAACTATTGGTATGGTTTTTAATGGGTACACACCTAGTGAAAAATGGTCCTCACTAGACCTAGTGTGTTTCTCATTTCCCTTGTCTTGGGGGTTCACCTAGTGAATATCAAACTTCACTAGCCAATGTTCCTTCATGTTTGTGATTCACCTAGAAATTATCAAAATTTTCTATTGTGTGAGCCATCAAGGCCTTTTGGCGTGGATCCTAGAATAACACAACTTGCTGGCCCAAGATTATCTATACCCATTGTGTACTATGTTTGACATTATCTATGTTTGTGTATGTTGTCTTTCTATATTTCATATGTGTGTTCATTTGTGCTCATGTTGGTTTGAAATGGGTTTCTTAGATGGTGGGGGTTTACGCTCCCCCCTACATCCTTAGTCATCTTATCTTTTCAACATTTGGACAATCGGATCCCTCATGACATAATTTTTTTACTTTAGTGTAATTTTTACTCTTACTAAAGTCGGGGCTCAATATAGTGTTGAAAATTGTCACCCTTGATAATTTCACACGATATTTTGTCCCTCTTAATTTACTAGACCTATCTCATCCCCTAATTTCCCAAATTATGAATTTCAAGGCTTATTTTTACCATCTTCCGAGAGATTTCAAGCATTAAGAAAATGCAAGAAATTAATATTTTTCCCTTGATGCATTGTGTCTTGGAAAATAGGGTTAGGACCCATATTCCCTATGGTGTATGGGTGCCCCTATTTTTCTAGGGACCAATTTTGGATATGACGATATCGACACTTTAATATTCAAATTTCAATGTTAGCTTTTGGGAAATTAGCATAATTGCATATAAATACCTAGTTATTGCATCATTTGATATATAACAAGAACTAAGTGAAATAATCTTTAGTAATTATTATTGTCAAGAGCATTCAAAAGAAAGTCAAGAGTAGCATTTCAGTGTCTTATTGCAACAATTCAAGATCTAACATCATGTCAAATCCTATGTGATTTTATGTATGTGGGTAAGTCTGATCTGACACAATTTAGGTGCCAAATTGAAAAACCGATCAAAAAAACCCCAAAATAAGGCCTTTGGTGCATGCCAAATGTATAAAAAGACATTTGGCGTGGGCCAAATGTCTTTCTAGACATAAAATGCAAAATTCGGGTTTGGAACCCTCATTTTGTCTTCAACCCGCAGCTTGAGAAGGAAGATTTCAGGTCTGCAACTCGCACTCGCCAAATATCCTCCATTCTTTGCATCCTTAGCTTGCCATTTTCCATGAGAATGCCGCCAACACGTCAGAGAGGTCAAAGATTGCAAAGAGGTGTGTATTTTTATTCTATTTATTTCGAATTTGATTTGGAATGCAACTTTAAATAGATTTTTATAATAAAACTTTGTTCTAATTCTCAGGGAATGAATCTCCACCTCAAAACATTGAGAATTCACAATCACCCCCTCATCAAGAGCCTCCTATACAAGAGCAACCCGCAACCCCTCCATCAATTCATAGGCATCCTAAAGGAACACAAGAAAATATTCAAAATCAAATTGAAACCAATAAAAGAGACATTCAACAATCAATTGCAAGATTAACCGAGCATGTCGAAACCCACCCTTATAGGAGAGGGATTGCTGAATCATTGAAGTCAATTT
This sequence comes from Sequoiadendron giganteum, assembly GCA_007115665.2. Classification (NCBI taxonomy): domain Eukaryota; kingdom Viridiplantae; phylum Streptophyta; class Pinopsida; order Cupressales; family Cupressaceae; genus Sequoiadendron; species Sequoiadendron giganteum. The sequence continues at coordinate 801,109,558 of CM021101.1, forward strand.
TAACTCATGTAGGAGAAATGAGCGAGCAAATGAATTTTTGGTCAACTAAGAGAGATGAGATGAGGCAATTTTATGCTAATGGTTTGTCATATGCAGATGTCAAAAAACTAAAAATTAGCAAAGCCGAGCTGTATGCCCTATTTAAAGACCCAAAAGCCAATGAACCTTTGTTCCATGCATGCAGGAGGTTCCCCATCCATTGGTGCCACCATGATTTAATTAGAAACAAATTTTGGGAGAGGTGGTGGATGGTATTTGACCAACCTCCATGGAATAACCATGAGGTGCCGCAATAATTTTTGAGGAAACTCTATTGCGAGTTTGTCCTCAATAAAATGCCAAACTATTTTGACATCTTAGACTTTCAGGGTAGAGGAGGGGGCTCCACACACGATAGACCTGCTGCACGACGTAATCCATAGTTGGCACCGAGAGCCTTAGGCAGACCCATGGTGGACCATGTCGTTGTTCCTTCCATTGTTAAGGACAGTGTAGAGGTGGACACGATGAATTCGATTGGCTCACTCACCCAGACCATTTTACAGTGTGTGAGTCCTCTAGTAGAGCTTGGTGTGGAGGAGACGTGTAGGCCCCAAGCTCCACCCCACCATTGTGGCGCTTGTGGTGTTGTTTGCATGTACGATTATCAGGGTGCTCGTGATGCAGCTACACAACCTACGTCAGTTGCAGAGGCGATGGCTTTCACATATGATATTCTGAATGATACATTCGGCATTGACACTCAGGTAAAATTTAGCAAGTTATTTTAATGTTGTTTATTAAAATATATTTTCAAATTTAAGAATAACTAAATTAGTAGAATTTTGATATGATGAAATTTCAGGGTCGCACTGTTCATGAGGGATTCTCTATTCCTACAGACCCTTATACATTCTCGACGATGAGTCCACAGGTATGCAACTAGTATTAAAGATATTATTATTGCATTTGAACAGTTGAATGTTATATTTGAATGTTTGTCTCATAACATGCTTCAGATTTCAAATACTTTCCTGGTGCACCTTCTTCCTCCACACCTCACGATTCATATCCTCAAACAACGTACACTCAGGTAGCCTTTATTCATTAATAGGGTTGTAAATCTATGTTAGCTAGTTTTCATAATTTTGCGTATATACAAATCTAAAAAATTGATGAGAAACACAAACATTGCATTCAAGTATTCCTTGATCATGTCACATTATGTTCTCCTATATCAACATGATACCTGAGATATTGTTTCATTTGCAGCTGTTGACAAGAGATATCCTTGGTGATGTTGGTGGCATGATGGACCATGGAGTTGCTACAACAATAGCCAGTTCTGATCCATTGAGAGAGGTACAAAATAGATTAGTCGATTTGACATTATATTTTCTCTTTTATGATCTATTATAGAAAATTTTCACGATAATTTTATGTAGTTTAATTTCTATCTTCATGGTTGCTACAGGTGGTTGTCACTCCAGATCGTGGACATGGTGATGCTTTAAATGTGCATGATGACTATATGTATGCGGTAAGTGATTATATTTTGTTATATGCCATTCCATAATTCAATTTCTATGTTTTAACATCTTTTCTTTTAATCGTATCAGTTGAAGGTCTAGAGTGAAGAGAGGAGGAGTAGTGGGCATGTTCGAAAGACAAGACAAGCAACAGTCACTCCATCCAGCCGAATTTTGAAGGTAGCACGGGATCTATTTCCTTCCCCTATAGGGGAATGACTATGTATTAGTGTTATTTGTTGTATTCCTATGTGGCATTTTGGAATATATATTTTGTACTATTGATAAATATACGTGATATTTTATGTCCAAATGGCTCCTTTGTACTAAGCCTATATGGTTTTTTTGGATATATTTATATACTTTTATCAATATATATCATTGTATAGCCTTTCGGATTTTTGATTAAAGAAACTCTTATTTTTCTACTGCCATTCTTGAATGATGTTATCATGCGTATCGTGTAAGTTGTATGCTTGAATGTTGTAGGCATGGATTTTTTTTACATCTAATTCTTAATTAATTACTGTCGAATGCTCATTAAGCCCCATCTAAAGCGTATTGTATAAATAAGCTCCATTCATGGTGGTTTTTATCCTTTGGAATGCTTCAATTACTTGTGCCTCACTGATGCAGTAGCAAGGAGGCTCAAACCCAATCAGTCTGACAACCTACCTTCAAGGGGCTCCTAACAAGATTAATACAACCTATTTTGAGCAATCTACGCAACCTCAAAGCCCCATCAAACCAAACTCTTCATTCAAAACCTTACCCAACAATCCACCCTTGTAGCACTCTAATGCAAAGCCAAGGTGGAGAAGACTCACAACAATGGAAATGTCAATTCTCAATCAAGAACTCTTCTTCATAATGATTCAGCCTAATAGGCATCAACCCACCCTCAAGGGTCTCAACTCCTCAACCTTGCAAATGAACAACAAGACTCCACCAAGTCCCTACAAAGACCATCAACATTCATACAATGACAATTGAATCAATTGACAACAATCCCTAAGTCAGATTCATCAAGGTTTCCAAAACTCACATTTGTGACTAGTTATTCTTGTAGTACTCAAAACTCAGTTTTAGCCAGATTTCTCCCAACCTTTCCAAAACACTAGAAAATTACAAGATGGATTGAGATACCCTTTCCAAGGCTACACAACATACCAAAGAATCAATGGTCTCTCTTTTGGACCGACATAGACTTTCAACACACCTACTTCAATTTTGGCTTCACAATTAGCCCTTTTTTTCCAAAGGGACCACCCTTCCAACTTTAGGTATCTATCCAAACACCTTGGACAGTCTTAGGTCATGGTTCCAAACCTCAAATTTTGTCATTAGTTTGTGTATACAGAGCCTCTAACTCACAAAACCCAAGAAACCCTCCAAAACCTTCACAAAATCAAGGGTTTTAAAGAAACATACAACTCCAAACCTCTCTCAACACTTCCAAAGCCCCAAACACCTCAAAATAATTTTGCACAGACTCATCAAACCCTCACATGACCCTTATAGGTATTAATTCTTAAAAACCTCTCTTTGGTTCCTCACTTCCATGTTGGAAAACCCTTGTTCAGTCTTAGAACAGTCACAAAAACACCACATAATTATGACTCCTTATTCCAAAATGAGTTGAAACACTTATTATAACATGTTTTCAATCAATCCACCAAGATAAAATAGAAAACAATAGGTGGATTGATTGTTACATCACAAATTTCCCCTCAAACCCTTGATTCAGCAACACTGGGACAGTCACTGTTTGTGTTGGTTCTCTCTACAAACAAAGAGTTAAGATACCAAATAAAAAATAAATGAATTAGAAAACATATAGAAACATCCTCTAAAATTATTAGACCATGAAGAACCTGTATGTGCCCGTACAACACTAAAAAAGATCAAGAAAACAATATTTTTCTAGAAAATTGCTCAAAACTGTGGTGTTTATTGTGTAAAATTATTACAAAACTTCTTCCACTCTCTCATTTGAGCCTTGGTAAGGCTTTCCAAATAATTTTCCAACAACCATATTCTCCCCAACGCCCATAACCAACCTTGGGATTAGTTGGTCCCTTAATTACATTTGTTTGTGTTAAAGTTGCTTTGTCAGCATTTTACAACTTATATGATTTCTAATTGACTTCTAAGACACAAAACACCCTTTATTTGCATTATGCTTGATCTCTCAAAGCTTATTAGACAAAATAAACCTAAAGACACTAACATTTCCCTATTGATGTATTCAAATAAAAAGAAATTGATGATGTGGTGTAGGTGCTCCTGCACCAAACTCAAAACCCGGTCCAAGCCTAATTTCTCCCAACCTTTCCAAAACACCTGACCATTTAAAGGTGGATTAAGATACCCTTTTCAGGGTTACACAACATATGCTAAAACCAATAGTAACTCTTTTGGACCAACATGAACTTTCAATACACCTCCCTCACTCTAGGCTTCACAATTAGGCCTAATTTCCAAAGGAGCCCCCTCACAAACTCACCTCCAAACCAAGGAAACTTGAAACAGTCTTAGGGATGCTCACCAAACTCAGGATTCTCCCATTTTAAGAGCCCCAAGAACTTGTTCTATTCCTCTACTCACAAACCATCCTAAACCTTCACAAAAACAAGGGTTTTAAAGAAACTCATAACTCCAGACCTCCCCCAATCCTTCCAAAGGTCCAAAAACCCCAAAATACCTCTGACCTAACTTAAAAGACACTCACAATCCCATTCCTTTCAATATTTCTCAGATTCACTACTTGAGTTCCTTACTTTCATGGTGGAAACACCCCTGAACAGCATTAGAACTTCACACTCCACTGATTTTATTCATTCTCTCGGCCTCCAAAGTATTCACAGACCAAAATAATCATGGTAAAGGCCAATCCATCAAGCAACAAGGTCAGAATAGTAGGTGGATTGGCTACTGTGTCATGGTGTTGCCCTCAAAACCCTAACACAGAAAACAGAGCAGTAACCAAGTTTGTTGATCCCACACACACCAACGGTGGATTTAAACCTTCAGAACAGATGCAAAGAGAATAAACACATATGCAATCAAGTATCCAAAGCCTCAAGTCATGATAGACTTGTATGGGCCTATGCAAGGCAAAGAAAATTCAGGAAAACAAAGAAAACCAGTGATCAACGTTTTCAAAAGTATATTTTCTTATTAGAAACTCAACAAAATCAACCATCAACTCGGGGTATTACAGCAATATATCTTGATACCACCTTCCAACTACCCCTTGAGCCGATCAACCACCATAACCACCCTTTGTTAGACTTCTAAGATGGCAATTTGCCAAATTTTCTCTTAATTACCATTCATTCACAACTTGATTTTGCAAATACCACCTAATTGACCTATTAAGCCTTTTAAATACAATTGCAAGGTATTTACATAGCATATAGAAATATAGAGAGAAAATACAATAAATATTTTAACTAATGAATTATAAAAAATGGATTTTTGTAGTTTATATTCATGTCATTGATTACATTGCATTGCACATCTTTCAAAGTCAAAGCATTACTTCGCTTTGGATAACTAATAAGTAGATGCTGATAGATGCCGAAAATTTAATTACAATATAGTTTGTGTGTACGTTAGAATGTGCAAATAAAAAATGAATCAAATCTAATACACCAAAGAAACATTAGATTAAAGAAACTAAATTAAAGAAAGCAAAATGCAAACTCTAAAACACAAGCAGCTCCTTCAAATTCATCCCATTGTCCTCTATCTCTAAGGATTTGTTTCAAGATGCTTGCTCTTAGTTGTTTTAAACAACAACTTGTAGAATGGCAGCTTGAGACAATGAGATTTAATGAAAATTCATGTGCATTACTAATATGCTTTAAGCTATGAAATTAAAATTCTAATTAAATGCTAGAAATGCTGAAAATGCGACTATAATAACTATGCATGAAAATCTAGGATTTGAGGTCCTTTTCAGCTCATAAGAGGGTTGTATTTATAGATTTTTGAAGGCAATAATTCAATTGGCCAAGATCGACGGTTGAGTTCAAACCTGTTAAAATGAACGGTGAGAGATCGAGAATTCGAAAAGAAGATGGAAGTTTAAGAGACGGATGGAAAATGAAGAGACAAATGAAAGGTGTCTCTCATAATTTAAATAAATAAATATTTAATTATGTGTGAGAAATAAAAAGCCTTTAATTAAATATTTAATTATGTGAGAAGAGAAAAAACTTTTTAATTAAATATTAAAAAATATTTAATTATTGAGAAAAGTGAAGAATTTAGAAAGTGTTTTAATTAAATATTGAAAATATTTAATTAAATGAAGAATATCATTTAAATTTAGAATTTAAACTTGTGATAATTAATATAAAGAAATTGTGAAATCTATTTAATTAATTAAGAGGAAGATAGCATTAATTGAATAAACTTATTTATTTAATTAAATTAGAAGAATTGGAAAATGAACAATATAAATAAATAATTAAATTTATTTATATGTAGATGAATTAAGAATATTAATTAAATAATTCATATTTAATTAATTAACAAGTTTGGTTAACTGTGACCATTTTTAGATGTGTACATTTTGCCCCTCTTTGAAGTGATGTGTTTTACGCATTGCTTCAAAGAATTTGCCCCTGATTTTAAAAAATTTACTGATGATGCTATATGCCCCTTCGAGAGATAAATCGCATGATGAGAATGATTATGAAACTGATTTGGAATATTTTCAGATGATTTCGGAGAAAATTTGGTGATTTAACTCTCGAAATAGCACTTTGCCTAGTAAAAATGCCATTTTTACCCCTTTAAAAGGTGAAAAAGGTGAGAAGTCACTTTCATTTGAATAGTAACCTTTGAAAATTTTGGAGCTCTGAGAGAGATATTAGCGATGCCGATCCCTTATGAGTGCCACAGATTCGAGCGAGGTCGCCGTCATCAGAGACCACCTGCATACAGACCTCCGGTAAGTCGATCAAAACCTCTCTGTGAAATTTTTAATGATTTTCGAATGCTTTTTTGAATTTTTTGATTTTTTAAAATTCAGTTTTAGCACATACAAGCCGTAGTTTAGCGCATAGATTAGATAAATCAGTGCATCCAAAGTGGCGCATAGGTGCAAAATAGTTGCGCATAGGTGCAAAACAGTCGCACATAGGTGCAAAACAATCGCGCATAGGTGATTTAGCGCATATGATAGATCAAATGGCGCATCCATGAAATTTGCCTGCGGAGGATGATAGATTAGCGCAAAGATAAACTGTTTTAGCGCATTTACTTGATAAAATAGCGCATTCATGAAATCACGCATCCATAGATTGTTTTAGCGCATCCATGGAATAAAGTTGCGCATCCATGGCCTTAGCGCATTGATTGACTGTTTTGGCGCATCCATGGCCTTAGCGCATTGATTGACTATTTTGGCGCATCCATGGCCTTAGCGCATTGATTGACTGTTTTGGCGCATCCATGGATTTTTGCTGAATTTCAAATTGTGAAGAAAAAAATGATGCATGCTGACGATTGTTGCTATATTAGACAACAGATTTTATGCTTTTGAATATCATCAATGATTAGATTTGATAAACTTGTCTTCATGCTTGAAGAACAAATAGGTCTGATAAATTTGCTTCCATGCGATATGAAAACAAATAGAAATGATAGATTTGCTTTCCTGTTTGAAAGTCAAATAGATAGATATTGAGTCATGATGACTGATAAATTTGTTTCCATGCGATATGAAAAATAAATAGAAATGATAGATTTGCTTTCATGCGATATGTAAAGCAAAATAGAAATTGATTTGAACTTGCTTGATGCATTGATTGATTGATGATATCCATTTGCTGATTGATTTATATGATTGCTTGATGATGTTGTAAAGGAGGAATTTAACCTCCTCTAGATCAGAGAGAGATTTCCTCAGACGTGGGAGATGATTCCCCGACTGTCTCATGAGGATTTAGGAGTGATAGATTAGTGTGGTTTGAGAGCTCTATTGAGTATCCCGCAGTATTGGGTCAACAGGGCGTTGTTGACTGCCTTAGCGAAGAGGTGGCACAATGAGCACAATACCTTCCATTTGCCTACAAGAGAGATCACGGTGACCCCGGAGGATGTTTACAGGATTCTGGGTATTCCTGTGGTTGGAGAGCTTGTGATTTATGATCACAAGGTGATCGGAGGGACTGATGCTTTGAGACGAGTCTTCTAGGATGCTCATATCTTCGGATATGAGCTTCCCTGGAAGGAGATGACAGAGAGATATGCCCCACTTCCTTCGGTTCTAGCAGGTATGATCGGTGGTTTCCTTTGTCCTGATCATAGGTCAAAGGGACTATCAGTTGGGTGGGGTAGGATCTTGGAGGACATGCTTCTCCACCACACCAGATATGCATGGGGGTCATGCATGCTTGCCCATCTGTACCATGATCTTCATCAAGTCGTGTACAAAGATGGGAAGAGTCTTTCCTGCGGGGTGACTCTTTTACAGATATTCGTATGGGAGCACTTTGCGATTACACGCCCCATTGGATTTCCTTATGTTTATGCATATACAGGGCCCATTGTCCAGCCGAGGCTGGGCAAATTAGAGTACTGGTGGCGAGTACTTGATGATTTAGATACAGTCATCTGGCGACCATATGTGGACTGTGACCCATGGGAGGATGATGACATAGAGTTGCCCTACATGACCAGATCCAGATACCTGCTCGGGAAAACACCTTTTATCATTGAGCGGTTTTTAGTTATGAGGGTGCTGAGACAACTAGGATTGGTTCAGATGATGCCGCAGGGTGTGGCACATTATGCCAGACGCCGAGAGGATGTATCAGAGTGGGGTCCATTTGTGACCATTGAGGCAGCCAGGGCAGAGTACCTTGAGTTACAACCACTCAGTGGGCCATGCATCCAGAGGTTACTGATGCAGGGATGACAGATGATTATGCAACGTACTTTTATACACATCCCTTCCCGAGATTTACTAGCCCAGAGGAGCCTGCCCCATTGATGGGAGGACCAGTGATTCAGCGAGGATGGAGACAGGCACCGACAGTAGTAGGACAACCACAGGGTCAGGCACAAGTACCAACACTAGGAGGGGTACAGATAGAGCAGGCCGAGGATATTGGTGGGGTGGCTATGGATGTAGATGACAAGAGCTTAGAGGATGAGGGGATGGATGAGGAGTCAGATGACTCAGATAGTGGGGATGACGGGGATGACGAGGGTGGTGGGAGGCAAAGATTTTTCTTTGATGTTCCCCTCAGCACGAGGCCACGGACATCCAGGGTGGTAGGTCAGGCCAGTACTTCAGCTCCACGGATTACTATCAGGGCTTCGTCACAGGGACAGGTGGATGCTTTGCAGGATAAGGTTCAGACTCTTCGGAGTCAGTTAGCAAAGGCACAGGTGACCATTAGTCAGCTGCAGGCACATATTGCACAGCCACTACCTCCTGACCCACAGATAGCGCAACTTATAGCCGAGAGAGACAACTTTAGAGAGCGATGCATACAGGTTGAGGGGGTAGCTGAGAGACTGCTGAGATCAGTTGAGAGCACCTCTATTAGAAAGGTTGTAGTAGAGGGGCTAGAGACTGCTCGGGAGGCCGAGTACTATAGGATGAGGTATTTTGAGGCAGTGCCACCTGAGCGATAGATAAAATTTACACAGTCAGGTATTCGGACCCAAACCCATTCATGTAGTCACTCTAGGAGTGCGACCAGGAGTGTGGGTAAGTCGGTTAGATGAGAGATCAGAGCTTCTGGGAGCAGAGATCCAGCGAGACCCGCTACCTCAGGAGGCAGCAACAACCATGTTCCACGGCCAGATAGTGATGAGCATTTTTGTACACATTTATGCCATTGTATTCGATATATCTTTTTGAAACATATGATATCCTTGTATTCCTGGACATTTGTTTTGATGAGATCTATGATATGTAGTGGTGATTTGATTATGCACATGTTATGGATGATTTATGCACATGTTTTTATTTTCATATGCTATGTCGTGTATGATGATGCAATAATGATATGATATAAATTATTTTTTCTTCATGATGTATGTAATGAATGTATGATGTAGGATGTAAATGCTTTAGATGGAATGAGAGAATATGATCTATGATGATGTAATATGTAATGGATGATATGAACGTGACATGATTTATGATGTAATATGAATGATAATAATAATGTAATGGAAATGCACTTATGTAATGAACTTATGATATATGATGTAAATGAACATGATAATAATGATGATGCAAAAATAATGAAATGGATGTAATTTTATTTATGAATGTGTGTGTGAAATATGCAAATGTATATGTTAATGAATGATTAATGAATGATTAAAATAACGACCATGTATATGATGTGTAATAATGGATAATGATCATAATGAATAAAATGAGATGATAATGAATATGATAATGAAATGAAATGATGATGTAAGTATATAAGTGTAATGATAATGATAATGAAAAATGATGTGAAATGCATGATAATGAAAATGAGATGAAACAAATGTCTAGTCATACTCCATCATTGTCTGAAAAAGAAAATATTCAAGAATGTGATCAACCCTCAAAAATCTATTTAAAAAGGCCCTCAAAATGCAAATGAATTATGCAGTCCTAATAATGAATTATGCAATCCTAAATGAAATAATGAACCATTCTCCTTATTGCCATTTTTTGGTGTGTTTAGTTGTCATCATTGAGCCTTTTGATATGTTGAAAGTTAGTACAAGCATCAAAGGGTATGTTAGCACCAATGATGACCTGAGTATTGCTTTCATAATGTTTGATGTAGCAAGTTAATACAAGCATCAAGGTATACTTGAACCAAGATGACCTGAGTATTGCTTGCATAAACAGACAAAAGTTAACCATTTTCCTATGCAAACTCCGATATTTCATCAATGATACATTGTAGAGCATGTCTCACAACCAATTTGCATCATACTAAGGATTAATTTAAAAACAACAAGCAAAGAAAAATCATACTTCTTCCTTGTGATTCTAGTTCAGTACATCATTGAACCACTCCAAAGATATGATGTCATCAAATATCAAAACAACAATTTGCAACTTATGCTTTTAAGTTTGTCACTAATTTTATTTAGATTAATATCATCCAATTTGTTTTAAATCATTTGTCAAAATAGTCATGTAAGCTCATTTTAATTGGACAAGACTGTTGTTTCCGATATTCTAATTCTAGACACATGCTACTGATTACCTGCTAGAAAAGCTTCAAGAAGTGAACTGCCCCCTAGTGACCTTGTACTTTGACTCTTGCTAGACACAACTGTTGTGATGGGTAACCCTCAAATCATCAAGCCATGATGAGATCCTGGTTGTTCCAAGGAAATGATGCAATGCGAATGTGATATGTGATGCCGATGAAAAGATGGATATGCAGAATGAATCCTAATAGATGAGAGAGCCAAATAAAATCACAAACAATGCCTGTTTGCCAAGTTTTCACCATTTTTTTTTATTGCACTTTTTCCTAATTTTATGATTTTTTTGCTATTACCTAGACGCCTGTTTGCCAAGTTTTCATCAAGTCAATTTTTTTCTCTGTTTTTTTTTTTTTTTTTCAGCACTTTTTATATTATTTTTGATATTTTCTTAGGTGTAGAACCTCTTCAGATGAATTTTGTTGGTTGGATCTTTGAACAAGTCCCCTTTTGCTGTTGATAACTAATATGCCCCTGATCCGTATGCTACAATGATAACAAATGGGCCCAGCCAATTAGGTTCGAACTTGCCTTTCTTTTCTCGATCTTGTTGATTTCAAGGGTTTTCTCTAAGAACCAAATCACCCACTTGAAAATTTTGTGGTTTGACTCTATGATTGTAGCTATGGGACATAATTTTTTGATATACCTTCAAGTGATTAACCGCAGTTTAATGTCATTCATCAAGCAGTTCTAGTTCTTGCAATCTTGATACTCGATAATCTTCATCATTGATTAACCCTTTGAGTGATACTCGAAGTGAAGGAATCTCAACTTCCAAAGGTGGAATAGCTTCTGCTCCATAGACCAAATCATAAGGAGTAGCTCCTGTTGGTGTGTGAATGCTTGTTCTGTAGGCCCATAATGCTAGATTCAATTGGACATGCCAATCACGACCTGCTTCATTCACTATTTTCTTCAAAATCTTTAGAATTGTTTTGTTTGAAGCCTCGGCTTGACCATTCTCTTATGGATAATAAGGTGTAGAGAACCTGTGTTGGATGTGAAATCTTTCACATAGTTCATCTACATCTTGATTTTTAAAGGGTCTTCCATTGTCTGTGATAATGGAGTTGGGAATGCCATATCTGCAAATGATATAATTCAAGATGAATGAAGAGATTTGTTTGCCCGTAACAGTTGTCAAATGAACAACTTCAATCCACTTAGTGAAATACTCAGTGGTTGTAATGATAAATTTATGTCCATTTGAAGATGAGGGATGTATTTTTCCAACCAAGTCCAATCCCCACTGAGTGAAAGGCCATTTTGTGGTGAAGGGTTGTAATTCTTGAGCAGGAGTGTGAATGAGATTCCCATGAATTTGAAATTTTGTGCATTTCTTCACAAAGGTGAATGATTATTTCTCCATGGTTGGCCAATAGTACCCTAATCTTATAAGTTTCTTTGCTAAGGTTAGTCCACTTGAATGTATCCCACAAATTCCACCATGGACATCTTGTAAGGCCTTTTCTGATTCATCACGTTCAAGAAATCTAAGGAGGGTACCATCCAGACCACACCGGTATAAAACATCAGCAATTAAGGTGTAACGAGATGATTGACGAATGAAATTTCATTTTTGATTCCTAAACAAGCCTAAGGGTAAAGTAGTATCTTTTAGGTAAGTGTAAATTTGGCCATATAAGAAAGAGTCAAAACTTGTCAGATGGAAAATGATTTATGTTTCACAATTGTCATGGGTGGGAGAAAATAATTGTTCCACCAGGAAATCATACCATTTTTTATTCTCTGTCAACTATAGTAGAGAGGAGATTATAGCCATAGCATCTGCTACTTTATTATCAATGCACAAAATCTGTATGAACTTTATATTAACAAATTATTTCTTGAGATCATCCACCATTCTTTTGTAAGGTATCAACTTGTCATCTTTAGTGTGATATTCGCCATTGATTTGGTTTATAACAATTTGTGAATCACCAAAAACTTGAAGTTCTGTTATTTTCCAGTCTACTACAATCCTTATGCCAATTATCAATGCCTCATACTCGGCTATGTTGTTTGTGCAAGGAAACATTAGCCGATAAAATTTTGGGATTGTATGTCCATGAGGTGTAATAAAAATAATTCCTGCTCCTGAACCATGGTGAGTGTAAGAACCATCAAAGTAGAGTGACCATGACTGTTGGATATCTGTTGTGAACACATCGGCATCAAGAAAATCAACATGTATTGGGTGTTTTGCTGGTATTGGTGCTTCTGCTATTTGATATGCAATTACTTATCCTTTTATAGCTTTTTGATCCACATAATGGATATCAAACTCGCTTAGTATCATAACCCATTTAGCCAATCTGCCAGTTAAGGTTGCCTTACTTAGAAGATATTTGAGTGGGTCAATCTTACCCACAAGCTTTACTGTATGAGTTAGCATGTAGTGTCATAACTTTTGAGAAGTGAACACCACTGCTAAACAAGATTTTTCAATGAAGGTATAATTTAGCTCGTGACTTGTTAAGGTTCGGCTGATGTAATAAATGGCTCGTTATTTTCCTGAGTTGTCTTCTTGTGCCAATAACGCCCCTAAAGATACTTTTGTGGCAGCAATATACAATATGAGAGGTACACCCTGTACTGGTGGAATTACCACTGGTGGATTCATGAGATACTGTTTTATCTGATCAAATGTTGCTTCGTATTTGCACTCCCACTTGAATGGAACATTCTTGTGCAAGAGATGTGTAAATGGTAAACTTTTATCTGCTAGTTGAGCAATGAATCTTCGAATGGATTGTAACTGTCCTTGTAAAGAGCGTAGTTGATTAATGTTCCTTGATTGTGGCATATCAAGAATTTCTTGCACCTTAGCTAGATCCACTTCAATTCCCTTTTCTGACACAATGTATCCTAATAGCTTTCTAGATTTACTCCAAAGACACATTTCTTTGGATTAAGTCTTACTTTGAATTGTTCCATTCTTTTGAAAATTTTAGATAAGATATCGATGTGTCCTTCTCTAGTGTTAGACTTGGCAAGAAGATCATCAACATAATCCTCCATGAATGTATGCATCATATCATGAAAAATTGTTGTCATTGCTTGTTGGTTTGTAGCTCCTGCATTTTTCAATCCAAATGGCATTACGTTCCAGCAATAAGAACCCCAAGGACATGTAAATGTTGTTTTATCCTGATCTTCTGGTGCAATCTTTATCTGGTTGTATCCTGAAAATCCATCCATCAATGAGTACATTGCATGTCCAACAGTTAGATCAACAATCATATCAATGTTTGGTAAGGGAAAGTCATCTTTAGGACATTCTTTGTTCAAATCCCTAAAATTTGTACAAATTCTAATCCTTCTATTTGGCTTTGAAACATGCACAATATTGGAAATCCATTCTACATAATCTATGGACCGGATGAATCCAACATCTAAAAGTTTCTTTAATTCCTCTCTAACCAACAACACAACATGTGGATGCATTTTTCTGAGTTTTTGTTTTACAAGCTTTGCCCCTAGTGTAATAGATAGATGATGCATGATGAGATATGGATCCAATCTAGGCATATCTGCATAGGACTATGCAAAATTGAATTGATTATCTGTGAGAAATTATGTGAATCTAGGTACTTCTTTATCTGTCAGAGATGCAACCAATTTCAAAACTTTAGGCTTTTCTGTAGTACCTATATTAAGTGCCTCTGTTGGTTCAATTAGAATGGAAGATCTTTCCTGATAATATTCCAGAAGAGTGTTAAGTTTCCCATCCTCTGGCACCTTTGAAAGGTTTTCACCATTGGATATGCTCTTTATTTTCTTCTTTTCTTGATCTAATACTGCCTTTGTCAGGTTTTCACCATTAGATCTTTCTTTCATTTTTCTTTTTTCTTGATCTAATATTGCCTTTGTTAGGTTTTCACCATTAGATCTTTCTTTTATATTATTTATTTCATAGCTGAGAAACTTGGAACTTTCCTGTCAAAAACTCTGACCTTGTGATTCCCTAATGGAACTTGTTTCGGGATGGGATGAACAAAGAAAGTTTATTATGGTTTCGTCATTTGGAAAATTTGGAACATCAATGGGTGTGACTTGTTCCCAATCAATGAGTTCAAGATGAACCAAAGGTAATGGATCATTAGGATGAGTAAGGTCATTGGCCATTAGGGTCATGATGTTATTGTCAACGTTATTATGGGAGAAGTCTAAGATGGTATCTTCCTCAAAATGATCTATCTCACTTTGAATTGAATTGGTCTCACTAAAGTCCTTATCACTTTGTATGACATAATCAAGTGGAGGTCTTGATTTTTCTCCTTGTAAGAATGCAGGTGAGAATTTGTGTATGACATCCACCCTTTTCTCTGAGATGAAAGTATCATTCGAGAAGTCATCCCATTCATATTCATTTGAGTCTATTTCAGAATTATCTGCTTGAATTCTCAGAATTGATTCAGCTAACTCCTCATTAGATGGCCTTCGCGTTACTTTTTCCTTAGTATATTCACCATATCCTAACCCATTCTTATCTTTTGGATGCATTGTTTTTAGTTGGATAGGTTCAACAATACCCTCTTCCCTTTTACCTAGAGGGCCATTTCCTTCATAACCCATTTGTTGCATGATAGCATAACCCTTTCCATATTGTTGTGTGGGTAACTTGATATGTTGTATGGATTCTTCTTCATATTTATAGAGCCAATAAAGAATAGCTCTATCTTCTACTTCAATTTCTTTGATAAATGTCCCATTAAACTTGGTGATGGGGCCTGAAGTTGAGGCAAAAACTGTTGCAACCTTTTGTGTAGATGTTGACCATGGAATCTTGGAGATAGGGGTAGATTAGAGAGAGATAAAGAATATTCTCCCACCCCATTATCTTTCAATTTTAACTTGGTGCCAAAATTGCTTATCATTTCTTATGCTTGTTCTTTGTTTTTATAGGTAGAGATGGCCAAAGCCTCTCTATTATGTGGGACGAGTGTGTCCTGAGTTGCTCTTAGGTTAGAACAAGTTTGACTGCTAATGTGATCAACGGGTATTGTTACTTCCTGTCCATCGTATAGAAACTTCAAACATTGATGATAAGTAGACAGAATAGCTTGCATGTCATGGATCCATGGACGACCCAATAGTATGTTATAGGTTAGATCCTGATCAAGAACCTGACAAAAGGTATTCTTCACAATAGGTCCCACTCTGATTGGTAACATGATGAGACCTTTGGAAGTCCTTTCCTCATCATCATAGGCCTTGATTGTAATTTTCCTCCATGAATCTATAGAGTCTATTGAATACCCCAAAGCTAGGACCAATTTTAAAGTACAAATGTTTAATCCAACTCCCCCATCTATGAGAACACGTCTAATGTGGGCTTTGTGAACCATGACTTCTAAATAGAGTGATGAATTATGCGGATGGGTTATGGATGAATCATATTTTTCAGAAAAAGATAAACATGTGTAGGAGGAAAAGTGTCCCACCATGGCTTGAAATTTATCGATATCCAGATCAGGAGATATAGTTGTATCAACAAGGGCCTTTTCCAGAATGTCCTTATGTGTAGGTGATAACTTTAAAAGTTCCAAGATAGAAATTTGGGCTGATGTTTTTCGCATTTGATCAACCAAATTGTATTGACTTGGAGGGAGAATTGTTGCTTTAGATGAGCTGCCTTTGACAATGATCTTGGCTTGTCCCCTTGTCGTAACATTGACCTCTCGATATTCTTGCTTACCTTTAATTCGGATAACGTTGATTTGAGGATTGTCAGTATAGATATGATTGATAATAATGTCATGGATTTTATTAACATTCTTGCCCTTGTCACTCAAGGATTCCCCTTTGTGATAATCAAGGAGTGGATTCTTAAATGCTTGATGGTCATTATTGACATTATGTCCCTCAACTGTGATGGTATGATTATCAATCAAATCTTGAGCAATATTCTTTAATGCTTGGCAATTGTTTGTCTTATGACCTTTGCACCTATGATAATCACAGAAGTGTGAGTCATTCCATGATGGTGGTTTAACTCGAGGCTCAAATTCTCTTTGTGGTGGAAATGTAATAGCATTTTGATTCAGTAATTCTATGAGAATGGATTCCAAAGATTGGCCCAAGGGAGTGAAACTCTGTCAACTCGAAAAATATGATGATCTGGGCGCATTTGAATTTTGATTATTGCCAAAATTATTTCCATGATTGTTAGTTGTGTTTCCTTGATTGGAAACATTGCCTTGGGTGCTAGAATTTCCAATATTATTGTTATGTTGAACACCTAACACATTAAGGACGATGGGCTTTGTATTCACATTGTTAGCACCTACAACCCCATCATTCACAACATTTTTATTTTGAGTCTGAAATCGTGACTTGTCATTGTTATTATTATGGTTGTTGTTGTTGTTGTTGTACAAATTTGAACCCTCTTTATCAATTTTTAGAACTCCACGCTTGATCAATGCACCTTCAATAGTAATTGCATTTTCAATCAATTTTTCAAATGATTGAGGATAGTGAAGGTTTAGTTTGTAACTCATTTCTTGATTAAGACTATCGATGAAGATCTCCATCTTTTCCTTTTTAGGAATAGGACGAGAGTATGTAGAAAACACCCTTGTCCACCTTTGCAAAAATATAGTGAAAGATTTCCCTACTTTTTATTTTATCTTACAAAGATCAAGCATGGTCATCTGGTGTTGGATGTGGTAAGAGTATTGTGATATAAACTTATTTATCAACTCTTCAAAGGTTTTGATGGGGGGAGTGATCTTTGAAAGCCACTCCATGGATTGTCCACCCAGACTTTGTGGAAACAACTGCATTAAGTAGGTATCATCATGAGAAAATTCTAAGCTCATATTTTAGAAATCCCTTACATGGTCAATGGGGTCAGTTTTCCCATTATACCTATCAAACTTAGGAATTTCGCAATGTTTTGGAAAAGGAATCATTCGAAGACTCCTATCAAATGGATAAGGACATATTTCCTCCAAAACATACTTCTTTGTTGCTCCCCCTTGCATTTCTTTTATCTATCCTTGTAATTCTTTGATCTGTTGAGTAAGGGCACTAAAATCGTTAAGAGGAGTTTTAGGATTTTCTTTAATCCCTTCTATGTCAAAATCGGCAGGTAACTTAGCTCCTTGATTAGCTAAAGAAAGAAAATATCTCTCTTTGTTTCATTCTAAAATCCTTTCCATAAGAGTATGGAATTGAGGATCCTGCTCTGCTTCTTGAAGTTTTTCTTCCGTTAGCTCTTTAGTATTTGAATTGTTAAAGAGGTTTTCCTCCCTCTGACTATTATCACCCATTTTACTCACTGTACTTTCATCTTTTTCTATGTGCTTTCGAGATCTCGTGGTAATAGGCATAAGCTTTACTCAAATCCTACTAACTTTGATCAAAGGAATGAAATAGTGCAACGGTGATGGATATGAAAGTTAGGATAGAATGAAGATTCTATGACTTAAAAGATTTTTAATCTTTAGCTCATGATTCCCTGATTGAAAGGAAGAAAATCCTGTTTGTGGGAATTAAACCAAAGATCGAAAATAAAGATGATTTTACAATTTGTGAATTTTGATCTTAGCTTTGTAGAAAGATGAATTTAATGGATGCATAATGTGCTTGAGTTCTCTATTGCAGAATTTTATTTGAACGAGTAGCGTACGTGATTGTAGGTTGGGGAATATAAGAAGAATGAATACGTTGGCTGTGGTTATGCCTTTGAGAAAGGGCTCTTCTTTGAAAGAAAGCTCTTGAGTATAAGGGTTCTAGAGCATAATCGTCAGTGAAACCTCTAACATAGTCATGATATCGATGAATAAAGGTTCTGTGTTCAAGTAGGACCTTTTGACTTTGATATAGAAATTTCTTCTTCTTCAATACTTTCTTATAACTGAGAGACTTCTTGGGCTTTCTAATCTTTCTTTCTAAGGACTTCTTAGCAAAAGTTGTAGACTTCCAAACTCTGAGCATGGGAAAGACTAGACCGATAAGACTTGATTTTCTGAAAGTCAGAAAATCACCTAGGCTCAAAAAATAAATGTGCCAAAATAGAGACTGAATGCACCAAAATGGAGCATAGATGCGTCAAAATAGAGAACAGATGTGCTGAAATAGAGCACAGATGTGCTAAAACAAAGCACAAATGCATCGAAACAGTGCACAAATGTGCTAAAACAGAGCACAAATGCGTCGAAACAGAGCACACATGCACCGAAACA
This sequence comes from Sequoiadendron giganteum, assembly GCA_007115665.2. Taxonomy (NCBI): domain Eukaryota; kingdom Viridiplantae; phylum Streptophyta; class Pinopsida; order Cupressales; family Cupressaceae; genus Sequoiadendron; species Sequoiadendron giganteum. Next base: position 801,128,516 of record CM021101.1, read on the forward strand.
GAGCATAGATACACCGAAATAAAGTACAAATGTGCTAAAATAGAGCATAGATGCACCAAAATAGAGTACGGATGCATCGAAATAGACCCGGGATGCACTAAATTAGTCCTGAGACTGACATGTTTTGATAGTTTGATAAAAACATTTGTTTTGGATGATCTTAATCTGATTTAAATGTGAAAAACACAACATAGAAGCAAATAATTATTTTGTTAATCCTAAAATCTAAAGAAAGAGTGTATGTTCTTGAGATTTCCATAGGTTTTAAACAAGATAAGCACTCCAGTCAGACTCACTCTTAATTTGTCAAATAGGTCATCATAGTAATCACAACCCATAGCTTAAAATCGTGTCGACTCACATAGCCTTGTCACCCCCTAGAGGGCGCCCATGTTTTTGTCTTTTCCAGGTGTGTACTCAAAGTGACGGAAGTGGATATCGAATCCCTTGAGCAAAAAATCCGTGGTGACTATATGGTGAGTGTCTTGGGGGCAGATTCTTCCCTCCCTTGCACCCTGATTAAGATGATGTTTGGATACTGACACGGCTGGCTTTCTACACTATGGTTCATAGTAAGGGTATTCATTCAGTGTGGAAAATAGATATACTCCCTCGAGAGACCTCTCAACCTTTAGAACAAAGGTTTTAGGGATGGTTATCCTGTGCACTACTGTCAAGTTGGATTTTCATCAACAACTTGCTTTTGATTAAACTGGGTTTGAAACCTTGGCTTTAGGTGTTCCCACTTAGGTCGTT